>JAYMSF010001364.1:0-12219 GCA_036897335.1 Silene vulgaris
TTAGTATTTTCATTTTGTTGACGAAACTCCTCTCATGTCAACTTACCAATTCTCAGAATGAGACCTAAGAGTAAAGCTAAAAGTGAGAAAAGTGATGATTTGACAGCTTTAGTTGGTGTAATGAGAGTATGGGACAAAAGAAAACTTGTATGGAATCGCGACTTATCACACTGTCTCCATTAAAACTAGAAGCAAAAGACATTGGTACGGAATCCTGTAGAAATTCTGTGTTAAGTTAATGAGTCATGACGGCAGTAACGTCCAGAGTTTCCAAGTGTTTTTAACATCTTTAAAAGATAGAGCTTTTGTTGACATTATATTTTGCGTTCCAATATATCATGGCTGGGATGTTTGCAAGTTTTGATTTACTCCTTGCAGAGTATCAGGTGATTAGTTAGTTGAGCAGCAATTCTATATCCTCAAAATAAAATCTATTACCCCACATTCTCGCAGAATAATAGTAGAAGGATACTGGTTTAATGCCGGCTCTATCTTCGGGTCTATTTGCTTGCAAATAATTTTGCACCTCAATATTCTCCTTTCTTGACTGTTGATCTTGTACGGATATTTTGCCAGCTTCCAGGGGCACATCTTGCAACCCTCTTACCCTCAGCAAGTGAAGACGCAATCAAACTTATAACGGTAAGCTCATCTTCCCTTTATCAATAAAATTCAGTCTTTGTTAGCACTCATATCAGCTCTGACACTGAAATTCTGATGCATTCTCAGTCACTTTGTTCATGGGACCCATTCCGAAGGCCAACAGCTGCTGAAGCCCTTCAACATCCCTTCTTCCAGGCAACTGTTCAACCTCCCTCCTTTCCCCCCCTTCTCGTCCCCTTCTGTCGTTATTATCCAGATTCCAAAGGGCTAATTGTTTCTTCAAATTTTTACCACTTTTCTTGAGAGAAAGGGCTTACACATCTCCCTCCTCCTGTAGTAACTACATGGATGATCATTAACATTCAGTTGTTACTTGTCCTCTTTCATACCTTAAGGATTGAACAAAATTGATGAAATGTTGCAAATTTTAATTATGCAGAATTGTTTCTATGTACCTCCATCCCTACGGACAAGGGCAACTGTCAGCAGAACACCACCATCTGCAGGATCTAGGGGATTTAGCGAGCAAAAAACTGCAAGAAGGTATTCTGGTCCTGCAAGTCCTCGAAACTCGTTCAGACGTCCAATTCCTGCGTTCTCACGTCCAATTCCTGCTATTGCTTTTGGTGCTGGGGTGCAACGAAAACTGGAAATGGATACCAAGGACTCATACAAGAACAATAAATCCGTTACTAGCTCAGTTAAACAACCCAAGTACCGGCCACCAGCAAAGAACAGCCCATGTAAGTCGTGCTCGTCTAGCCTTTTGTTCCATCAACTGCAGCATTGTCTCTCATTAAAATTGCGAGAGATATAGTTAGTAATGAAGGAATTAGATGGCATTAATTGAGTTGTGGGTCAATGGAGTGGTCTCCTAACAATTGTGTTTGATCATCTCATAATTTGTGTTGGAGCATTTAGGCTGCCTTAATCCTTCTGATTATGTTCGAGACTTGGATGTTACTTATACTCAATTTATATGTACAGCCTCCACACACACAGCGAGGACGGCCCGTGGAATAACAGAAACAGCGGAGAAGTTATCAAGCATGACACTGGGAAGTGGCAGGGAAGCAATGAGACAATCTTTACCAGCACCTATGAAGTCGGGCTGGCGTGGAAAACCTGCGTTTAAAGGAGGACTATCTCAGGTGATCCAACCTACCAGAAGCATTACTAGGAAAGTTGCAGGATGACCTGTTCTTGTTACCGACAATCATAAAATATGTGGCTTGTAGCTATACTGCCAATGGCCTTTAAACTGTGTTTCGTCATGTTTTCTTTTCTTGTGCGTATGTTGAGAAGCCTTACACTTGTCTAGTTGCCTTTGCTGAACATTAACTTGTCTCACGAGATCCGTGATGTGTTTTCTAAACTTGTTATGACAATCTGTTTGGTTTTATGTAAATCGCTCAGAATAATTCCAATTCAGTTTTTCCCATTTGTACATTATTCCATGTGTGTTGAATCTGTACCACTGCCCAGTACTCAGCAGTCGCACATGCGATTGCTGTGTTCCGGTAGCAGGGAACCAGAGACCGAGATCAATGCTCAAATGGTGATACAGTTCCTTGGTTCAGCTTGTTGATGTTATTGGTGAAAAGCCCTTGAACGAGGCTCCCTGGCGTCTTGTTCTGAACCTCAGACATGCGACAACGGTTTTATCAATTGTAGAACTGTTGGCCATTCTGAGATTAATTATTGAGAGCATCGTTGAGTTTGTATAATCCAACTGTCTCATTCATGACGTCTGGTGTCTGCGACTTTTTTTTTTCAAATTGAAATGATGCATCTTGAGATCATATGGAGATGCGGATACATGGATAGTAGTAATTAACACATTTAAGCTTTGTTGGGATTGAGATTCCAATTTTTCTTAGATAGTACGATCAATGTTGGCTTGAAGCGTAACTGACATGGTTGTACTCTTTACGTCCAATGGTCATTTTGCTTCCATATGGTAATTGGCCAAGAAAGCCTATCGATCTGCTGGTATTGAAACAATGGAAGTGTTGGGTTGTCGATAGCAACGAAAAAGCATACAACAAGAGACCACACATCACACAACTTTGCTAACCTTCAATCCAATTTCTCGACTTTTCACAAATCAAAGCAACTCAACCTCGTACAGTTAAACGCCATCTTAATATAAAGTGGCCTTAACTTATTTCCACTTAATGATTAGTCTCGCTAACTGAACATCATTACAAGAGCTCGGAAACAAATTCAAAATATAAGAATGAAATATCTCTGAAAATCGACCAGTAAGTTAAGAACTGAAACATTTAGTACACATGTTTGACAGTAAAATTATCTCCAGTTTCTTCTTTACATTCCAGTATTCAAGTGAGAAGAGGCTTCGATTAGGCTTAAGCATCAACAATGCGGTGAATTCGCAAGAATGCAGCGTCCTTAAGTTGGACTGACATTTGCTTTTGAAAGTTGCTGGCGATCTAATTACAGAGTATAGTACCACCGAGTCTCATTTGCATCATGTACTTCATCGATCCGTAAATCATTTTTATCTTTACAATGTTAGTCGATCAAAGACAATTTTGACGATTAGTTTCCTCAAATAACTAACAGAGAGCAAAAATATCTTGAAGGCTGTTTACACGAGTATGTGTAAAACCACGGGCATTGACCATAATTCATTTAGACGGAAAAACACCTTGTACAGAGACCACGGAACCAGATATAAACACATCGAACAGGAAAATCATAATTCACATGACACTGTAGAATCACAGAAGGACAAACAACCCGTCAAATAGATAGATGTAATGGCCTTTGGAGGCAGGCTTGTGAAGAAACAAGTAATTTAGGTGCGAGGAAATGGTCAGAGACCTATATCGACTCACCGATTACTAATGCACTAAGACTGTACTATGATGCCATTTGTTTATGTAGGGCAAGCATTGCAGAGCACCCTGCAGAAGACCTGCAGGTATTTCAGAGCCACAGTTGGGTGCTCTCCCCATATTGAATGCTGCCCTAGTCAGAATAAAGGGTTGATAAAACTTCCGGAATTGACGAATACCAGACGCATTTTTTACATGAAGAAAAGCAGATACAAAATTGCAGACTAGAACACAACTACACAAGAAAAGAAACAAGCACACATAGCTAACTTGCAATTCATGGCTTAAAACAAAGTATAACGCAGAGCCTACAGATGACATGCAATCAATTATGTAGGCTGTAAATATTGGCGATTTTGGTATCAAAAACCAGATGTGATGGCGTTTGGAGGCGGACTTGTGAAGAAAAAAGTAAGAAGTGAGGGAAGCTAGTCAAGGACCCTGTTCACCTCACCAATTACTAAAGCACGAAGCCCGTACTATGATGCCATTCTTTTATGTCAGGGCTTGCATTGCAGGGCACCTACAGAAAACCTGCAGGTATTTCAGAGCCACATTTTTGTGCTCTCCCCTATTTGCAAGAAGCCCAACCAGATTACAAATGTTGGTGAACAAAATCAAGTGAAATTTGTTCACTTATCGACTCGACTAGACAAAAAGACAGCATTCTCAAAATAATCAAGAGAAACTCATTCAACTTTGCTTGTCAACTAGACAACAGATAGCATTCTCAAAGCGATCAAGAAAAAGTTTTCAGCTTTGCTACTAGACAGCAGATAGCATTCTTGACAGTATGATGCCAAGAAGATAATTTTATAGCAAAAGCGGAAAAGTTACCATAAACATTAATATAGTCGAAACATACGACTCTGATTGTCCCTCAGAAAAGTAGTTTCATCAAAAAGATATCAGTCCACTACTTTAATTTCATTGCATCACCGGGACAAGTACGCGAAAACAGCATTTTCATTTCACAGAAACAATCAAGTAGCGACATTTTATAAAGGCGGAGGCGGAAACATAGAACATATCAGCAAATACAATGTTGAATCTAGTCATCTAACTAATGTCATCAAACTAACGCATCTTCGTCTCAATCATTTGTTTACGTTTGATTAATATACTCCTCATAAAAATATAAACTGTAAACAAATGATTGAGACGGAGTGGAGTACTTATTAATGTCAATCACTGGCATAATCTAACAAATTCAAAACTCGAAAGAATCCCTCAGTTATTATCATTCATCATCAAATCTGACTACTTTTAACACCATCATTGGGAATATTACCAAATGCTAAAAAACATCAGAAAAAATAAAAATCCACACATTTTACAACAACAAATTGAAAACTTTGCGGAAAATAACCGTATCCGACACTTAACCCCGAACCCGAATGCATAAATTCAAACAAACAATACAATGCTGAAATACCCTACAAGAAAGTTGCAATTTAACAAACAATTAACAAAATAAACAAAGATTTAAAATAAGTAGTCTCTCCGTCTCAATCATTTATTTACATTTTGATAAAATCTGATAAATAAAAATGTAAATAAATGATCGAGACGGAGGGAGTATTGAAGAACATACAGAGAGGACAGTAGGGTTGGTTGATGAGGGAAGTGAAATTAGGGAGATTATATAATATCGGCGCCCTAATCACATGAGGTGCGATTAACCTAGCCACACCGGTGACGATATATATATGTCGATAATTCAAAACCCGGATTTGGGCCCAATGTCACAACCCAGGTGGATAGATTGGGTGGGTTCTCTACTTCTCATTGGTTTAGGACTACTTTAGGTGTTGACAATGAGTCGGGTATAAGTGGGTACTATATCGTATTCGCATACGTTTTAGTGGAAACCGGTATTGAGGACGTGTTGTTCTTTCTGGCTTAATTTAGAGATGGAAGTTGGCAAGCAGGTTGTTGGGTTGGCACACCCAGCACGGCCCACGACCCATTTTAACATGACAAGGAGTTGACATGACACCATGGGCCTGGGCAGTGCCTGGGCCGAATTTTCTTAGGCACGCTCAAATACGAAGAAATTGGGTTAATGTGGAGGAATTGTTAAGACACGCTTAGGTAGGACACGCGTGGGTTGTGCCTAGGTCACCATTTTCATTTGTCTGGCACGAGTGAGTGAGCACGACACAAAGGCCACCTTTATAAGCCTGGGCTGTGCCACTTTCTTCTCCAAGCACGGTGGGTCAGCACGAGGCACAACCCACTTTCATCTCTATGTCAGTTCAATTAAACATTATTCAATTCAATTCAACTTCATTCAAATCGATTTAGCTTAGCTTTATTAAGTTCAGTTCCTTTCAACCGAAAAGAACATGCCGGTGTTGGACAGTTTGGCGGTTTATGGTCTTATGGACATGGTCAATTGTCTAATACTCTAATGAGTTGTTTAGTAGCCGCCAGTTTAAAAGATTTTTAAATTTAATTAAGGCTTTAAACTAAGTTTCTGAAAAGAAAACGAAGAAGAACGCATCATTGCTCTTGTCATTTAGGTTTAACTCAATTTTCTTTTCATTTATTTAGAAAATCCTCGATTCTCGTCGATAATATAACCCGGACTTCCAAATTGGAGACGCATATTCTGTGATAGTGTCAAGACCTAATATCATTAACATATACTCCATACAAATCGTTATAATCATAAGCAAATGAACAGTGTTCTTACGATAATTATTTATTTTTCTTAAGCGAATTAAAAATACTTTACATGATGACCATAAACAGGAGGTAAGCGAATTAAAAATACTTCACATGATGACCATAAACAGGAGGAGCAAAGCGAATCAAACGAGATATTTGAATTGAAGTGCATTTAATCGATTTGAGGTTAATGGTACAAAATTATGCTTGTAGTATGTCATAATCAAATAGGAATTGTTTTTGTAATTACTCACAATATGTTTCTATTATTAAAATATATGAAAGAATCCGATCATATTTATAAACTAAATCATTGATATCAAGCTATTTTAGACATTAGTGTCTAATGCCCAAAATAGTGAACCATTTTTGTTGTTAATTATTTTTTCAGTGAAAACCCAATAATAATTACTTTAGGGAAAAAATCGCATTTATAAATTTCTATAACTATACTCTAAATGAAATTAAAGATCTCATTTTCCGATATAAAAATCGAGTTGATCCCTTTCATTTAGTCATACATTTTGTGTTTGTAGAAAAACAATGAAGTCTCCACAACTATTTCTATTTGGGATAATAGCTTTTTTTCTGGTTGTTGGTAAGTGTATCTTCACTAATTGTCTCCCTATTTGGTTTGGTTACGATGTTATGTCTTATCTTCATGTGAATAAACAAGGGTGGCCTATAATACCACTAATGTAGATAAGACAAATGAGTTTTTGTTTTTCAAGCTTAATTTTTCAAAAGTGTTTTTTAATAACAAAAGCAACAGATTGATGCTTCTAATTCGATGGGCAAAAATATGGATTTTTAAGATTTGAAATTTTTTGTTTAACATTTAGAAAATTATGTGTTTGGCCAAAAAGTGTTTTTGGGTTCAAAAACACTTTTACAAGCGACGCCAAACACACGTACACGAAATCTCCACAACTATTTCTATTTGGTATAATAGCTTTTTTTTCTTCTTGTTATCTTTTATATTTTCTTTACTTAGATTTAGATTTGTTTTTGCAAATTTTCTCTTCGAAAAAAAAAAAGAGAGTATATATTTACGAGTGACTAAATTTACTAAAATGACATATATGTGATTATGTGTTAACATTAATCAACAAATGTACATATTTTACCTACATTTTTAATATCATCGGTTTTTCTAACATAGTTAATACTTGAATATATTATGAAAATATCTCATGAATGTTACCACATTTAGGAGATTATTGTGTACCCTAATATACACGATAGAAAAATCGATATTATATTAGTGTAATAGTATAATCATACAACATTACACAAATGACTTAACAATTCATTCCATTTGTGTCTTTTATAAGTCCGATCTCCGCCATCTCACGTAAGTTCATTGTTAAAATAACTAGGTATTGCAAATGCTGGAGATCCTGGAAAGAAACCGGGTTACACAATTGGTTGTGTTCCTCAAGAACATGGTAAATGTGACCCGGATGGGTGCCGGGAATTTTGCGCAAAGTGGTTTCCTGACTTTTACAAAAGTGATTGTAATTTCGTACCTACAGATTGTTGTTGTTGGCAAAATCAACCTCCGTCGTTGGCATAATAGAGATTGTATTTTGACATGAAGAGACATACGAAGCAATTTCTTTGTTACTAATAAATTGAGTTACACCATAAGAATAGCATGCGTTACCGTCTAATAAAAGTGATCGATAAATGTAATTGTTTGACCTATACATCCTTCAAGTCACTTTGTTCCTCATACATTTGAAGAATTTGAATGTAAGATACGAACCTCTAATGGTTTTTAATCATTTGCTTAAATAAGATAATGTATTTGCTGCCTGATACGGGTATTTACAATACAACAAGTAGCATTTATGTGAGATAATGTATTTGGTGCCTGATACGGGTATTTACAATACAACAAGTAGCATTTACGTGATGACGAACAATTACAATATATACTATCACGAAATATTCAATTTTTCTGTGCAACATGGGTGCCTTAATTGTTTATGAAATACTCCGTATTCACTCAAGAGCATGTGCCTTAATTACAATATATACTATCACAAAATATTCCATTTATAAATTTCTATAAGTATACTCTAAATGAAATATCTCATTTTTCGATATAAAAATCAAGTTGGTCCCTTTCATTTAGTCATACATTCTAAAGTAAAACAATGAAGTCACCACGACAATTTTTCCTATTTGGGATGATAGCTCTTTTTCTTGTTGTGGGTACGTGTATCTTCCCTTATTTTATTTTGTTACATGTTATGTCTTAGCTTCATGTAATCCATTGTTACGAAATCACTTTGTTCCTCATATATTTGGGGCACCCATAAATACCCGGGGATAATGTATGGGGACACGGGCATTCTCCACTCATACCCCTTGTAGTTGTCTTGTGGGCCCCAGTTTCAGAATTTTATAATGCATCAAAAAGGGTATTGTGGGCATAAATCCCACATTTCCAGTGTATTAGTTGATTAGTCCCGTGAAAATGTGCGTGTCCTATATTTGTTGATTTTGAATGTAAGATATGAAATTTAAATGTTCCAATCATTTATCTACTTTTTATATTGCATGTGAAATTTTTTTTAATCAAATATAAGCAAATGATAAAGATAAAGCAGGAACATTTACATGATGTCCAGCTCGGCAATTATGACGTACACTATTATTAGAAGAAAACAATCATAATACTCTCATGAATTTTTGTTAACAAAATCACCCATATATTCTCACATGTGAGAGTCCTACATTGGTAGAAGAGGAGGAGAGATATCACTTTATAAGGCAAGGGATTACTCCCTCTATTGCCAATTGGTTTTAGAGTGGAATCTCATTGACCTTATGAAGCGGACTCTCTCTCTTCCATCCGGATGCGGCCCAGGCCCGCTGCACGATTTAACAATTTTCAATCTTTCTACAACCAAGAATTAAACTATATGCTAGGTATTATATATAAGGGGAGCAGACTCCAACAATTACATGTACATGGAATATTATTATGAGATCAATGAATGATTGATTGTAATTAGCATGACTGATTGTAAATATATAAGGAACGATCGGGTTTTAGTTGTTCGGGTTTGCAAGGTTTCAAACTGAGTCAGGTCAATTTGTATTCAGTCATTTCGAGTGGGTTGATAAAGCACCAACTGTTTTGGTGTAGACCATTCGGGTTAGTCCGATTTCTAACCGGATAGGATCACTAGAACGGTAAAACTCTCACTCATGAGTTTGTGTAGTCCACCATACATAACTCCATATATTGACATATTGTAGATCTTTTAATTACCTTGCCCTATCCTTATGCACTTTCGAAATGTCGGGTTTGCATAATTTTTGTTGTTCAATCCGTCATAAAGAATCAATTGTAGGCAATTTAATGAATATAAGGTCTTGGTATTTCGACTTAAAAAAACCGAACTGAACTGAATTTAATGTAGCTTTATTGAATTGAACGAAATTGAATAGAGTAGAGTTAAACTAAAATTAAGTCCAAAAAAACATAGCCTAAAATTATAATTATAGAGTTCTAATTAGAAACAAAAATAGCTTATAAGCAGAAGTAAGCAAAACCGAATTTCCGATACGATTATCGAACAAGGTTCTTTGTTTTTTAATTTGTTACACAAGTCAAACAAGCTGTCTATCCAAAATCCACCCATATATATCATCAACAATTGACAATTTAATTGATGTACATAATTTCCTGTCTCAAATAAAATTCAGGAGACATAAATAACCAAACAAATCAAAGAAAACTACTCCGTATATAATACTGGAGTATTCAGTTATATTTGGACCGACCAACAACAATCTCCACCCTTTTCCAATTAATTATTCCCCCAATAATAATTATCATCCAAATCATCATCATCATCTTCTTCATCAATTAATCAGAATTATTATTAATCACCAATTAATTGATTAGTTATTGATTTTGATAATACAAAGATGATGACCGAGTTAATGGTAGGATGGTGGGATGAAATCAATGAGTCAACTCGGTGGCAAGATGATATATTTTTTACCCTTTCTGCTGCTTATGCTCTTGTTTCTCTTACTGCCCTTGTAATTTTCTTCTTTTTTTCAACTTGGGTTTTTTTTACTGTTTGCTTTGGTTTATTTTACTGTGTTTTTTGGTTGGTACTTTATTTGGGTTAGTATAATAGTATTTGGTAATTGGTGTATATAATAAAGTTTGAATCTTTTTGGGTTTTTTACTGTTTTGCTTTTGCTTGATTCTACTGTTATTTTGTGGTAAATTTGGTGAAGTTATTTGGGTTAGAATTTGGTAATTGTTAAGATAAAGGTTGAATCTTTTTGGGTTTCATTTTTTACTTTGTAAGATGATAAAAGTTGACTTCTTGTTTGGAACTTTTATGAGGTTTTGTTTTATAATTTGAATTCAGTTGAATGGATTTCCCAACTGTTGCTTTTAGTCGCTCCGTGGCGATCATTTGTTTACCTTTTTTATTCTTTGTGAGGGTATAATCAAAGGTAAACAAATGATTGGGATGGATTAGTATAGTTAGCTCTGATGCCAAGTTCAGTAAATGGTTTTTGGGTGTTCTGGTGGCATTGATATAAACTGTTCTTTGATGCTTATTGATAGGTAATAAAGTTGAATGGATTTTCCGACTGTTGCTTATAGTCGCTCTGTGGCGATCATTTGTTTACCTTTTTTATTCTTTCCGAGGGAATTTTAATCAAAGGTAAACAAATGATTGGGATGGATTAGTATAGGTATCTCTGATGCCAAGTTCAGTAAATTGTTTTTGGGTGTTGATGGTGGCATTGATATAAACTGTTCTTTGATGCTTATTGGAGTTGTTGCATTAGCTTAAGGTAAAATCAAGGCTGCCTAGTACAGTATGAATGCATAATACCATGACATTCTAATGCCCGATGAATACGTAAATGTGTGTATGATCTGTGGAGTAATTTTAAGCATATAAGTTATGATACGAATACCCAAACTGATTTTGCGAATTGGTTAGGATTTTGTGTATCCTGACACCAAAGATAAAGTTTTGATCTTTTGAGGATCTCATATACTTATGGGTGTTATCAAAGTTTGATTTTACTTTGAGTACCTAAATGAAGTCTTGAACTTATCATTTGAGTCGAATTTTTAGTCATTCTTAGGCGAATTTGATAGAAGGTTCTACACTTCTACTCCGTATTGTTTGTGAATATTGGGTTTGATATAGTTGTTTTATGGGCAGGTTCAACTTTTAAGGATTCAGTTTAGAGTGCCTAAAAACGGTTGGACAACACAGAAGGTTTTCCATCTTATGAATGTTATTGTAAATGGAGGTGACTGAGACTGCCCCCCTTCTTGCTTGTTTATGTCTTTTTCTTGCTTATGTCCGCTTACTTTGTTACTAATATACTGAGACTTTGTATATTCTGCAGTGCGTGCAGCGATTTTTGGCTTTCACATGCTGGTATTCGTTTTAAAGCCCAGGGTAAGTCACATTGTTTGATTTACTTAGTTTCAAGATGCTTCGCTTCCAATCGAGCTTTCATGCTATACTCTTAACTGCATCTAGTTTCATGTACATATTTTAAAACTGGTCCGTCTCTTCCAATAGCAAGAAAGGGTATTCGGCAATCAGAAAAAAGAAAAAAATAAGGACTTTGGAACAAGTAGAGCTGAGAAGTTACAAGCTTATGACTTTTAGGGATTTAGGAGTGTTATGTAACCTTGATATGTGAGGTTTGATGCTCAACCTGTGTTGTTAGACTGTTCGCCTTCATCAATATTGCAGCTTCAAACCATAAAATTTCACTTACAGGCTTTACGTTCTCTGGTATTGGCCTTTATGCTAGAAAAAGGCACATCGTTCATCTACTATTCATTATAACTAAACGTATTGTGGAATCTTTATGTGATTTGCCTATCACCATATAAATATTTAACACGATGCCATCTTCTTCAGCCAGTGTTCTTAAATCTGATGTAATGCTTGAAACAGGCGTTAGCGTTGATTTTACTGGATCTCCCTGGGTTGCTATTCTTTTCGACCTACACACTATTGGTTCTCTTCTGGGCTGAGATATATTATCAGGTACTAAATGGAAT
>JAYMSF010001365.1:0-12218 GCA_036897335.1 Silene vulgaris
GTGGGATTTATATAGGACAAAGGCTCTACCACCCTTTGAGCTAGCTTTTGGGGTGGGTTCTCCTTTGTCCTGTATCACAATACCAGCCAATTAAGAATCTAAACATTGTATTTTTTGGTGTATATCATCCAGTTTTATCCGAATTTTAGCTTAAGACCACTAGGGCTAGAGCGTAAAGCTTTCTCATGAGTTTTAACACTGCTGCATGCGGAATTTGAACCCAAGACCTCGGTTTAAGTTAGAACAACCCTTACCGTTGATCTAAACATGATATGATATAAATTATAAAAGATGAACACATTAAAATAACAAACAATATTATTATTATCATGAGACCGTCTCATATAAGAATAAATTACCGAGTTCATAACAGAAAGGCGATGAAAATAATCCTCAACAGGAAGACGCTGTTGGATGCACCTCATTCGACGACGGAGAGACCAAGTACTAAGATAATTAGTTAGATCAAGATTATTATGATTATGATAATGATCAAGATTAACATTAGCAAGAAAATTGATTTTCTTCCTCTTTGAAATCCTTTTTGCATTTTCCAAACGTAACCATGCGTTTACAGATTTTAAAGATTTACTTGATACTTCCCCCTTAATTTCATCACTTGATGTCGCCATTAAAGATCGATTTGATTTTGATTTGGGATTTTAGGGATTAGGGTTTGATGATGAATTGGTGATGGGTTGTTAATTTTTCGGTTTTGATTTAGGAGATAGATGGGTTCGCGCGGGTTATAATATGGTGAGTGCGTGATTCCGTCGTTAAGTAGGACGGAGGGCAATGGATCTGGTTTTATATTCGATCTGATTATTTATAGGGTTGAATTGATAAATTTTTTAGGGTTTTTCTATATAGTACCCCTGTGTTTTTTGAATCTCTACATGGTACCCCTATACTTTTCAGAACTTCTAAGGTACCCCTAACCTTTGTTACTAACCATTAGGCGTGACCTTGCTTATTATTTCCGTCTACTTCCGTTAATTATCGCTGTTAAGTGTGAAGTGGATAGCATGACTTGGCATTGACTTGGTGTCCATAAAGCAGTGACGTGGATTTGTGTTTACGACTTGGATTAACCCTATTAAATTATTATTACCTCTTCTTTATTTTACTGCAAACTCAAACATTTTCATCAAACTTCAAACATTTTCATCTTCCTCTTCCTTTGTCTGTCTCTCCATCTACTTGCAACCCAGAACTCAACGACCTTCTGCCCTCCTCTCACGCAAACTCGGTTCCGGAGTGCCGAACTCGCGCCGTCACGCATCACTAGGTGACGCGACCACCATCGCCTTCCGACCACGCAGCCATAATCACCAATTCACCCTACTGATTATCAATGGGTGCTGATTATCACCACCACTGCTTCTCTTCTTATTCAAAAACCCCCTTTCAAATCAAACTTTTAATCTTTGTCAATTTTAATCCCAAAATTCAACTCTTCCAACGTCACTCGTTGTTTCTCAACTTCTCAAGTGTCTAACTATCCTTCATCTTTGCCCTCCATTAATCAACAAACCCATCTTAAACTTGGGCGTTTTCTAACTATCCTTCATCTCGAGTCTTGAAAATTAGCAACTGGGTATTCATAGATTAAAGCTATGAATGACTTTGAAGTTTATATGATTATTGGGTTATTAAGTCCATAATGTTACTTTAATTGGGTTTTGTATGAATTATTTGTTAAGAAGAAGAATTAAGGCAGGAGAGAGAAGAGGTTGAACAAAGAAGAAAGAAGAGGGTAAAAAAGAGGGTAAAGAGTACGAAAAGGCAGGAGAGGAAGGGAGTTTGTAATTGAGATACTTAGGAAGAAAAATGAGTGTTAATTGAAGGGAAGTAATAACAATGCCACATAGGCAGCCTAATCACCATTTATTTGACACATTTGACGGAAAATAATGAGTAAGGTCACGTCTAGTGGTTAGTAACAAATGTTAGGGGTATCTTAGAAGTTTTGAAAAATATAGGGGTACTATGTAGAGATTCAAAAAACACAGGGGTACTATATAGAAAAACCCAAAAAAAAAAAAACATCAAATAACCCAGATCCCAGAGTCAAAATCTATAAACAATGTTACCCTAGTGTCTTAATACTTCACGGTTCCACCTATGGCAGGTTAAGGAATTAAATTTGTTGAAAAGCTATTATAAATGACGATACAGAACGTTGAGAGTCAAGACCAAAAGCTGTCAATAGCAAAATAGTACCCGAAAGGGGGAGAGAATAAGGGTCATAATACAGGTTCTGATCTCAAATGAAGTAGCGATCGCACAGAAGATGGTTCTCGCTTTTCAGACCTTGGGGAAGAGATTTTAGCCAACCCAGAGAGCTAACGCTATCTATATCATAACCAAATTGGAGCCTAAGTGCTGGCGTGGAGAAAGGATAAATACTAAAGCAATCAGCCGCCAACATAACAATCCAAGTAAACTACCAGTAACTGATCCAGGCAAAACATTTATCAAAGAAAGAATTTAATAATTTAATAATGACCAAGTTGGCAAGTTTTGGTTACAGATTTATCTAGAGGTTAGTTTCTTGAACCCCATTTTGCTGTAAACTAATGGAGAAAGGATGACATATACAGTCAAAGTATAGCTTCCAGCTAATTGGAGCAGGATTTTCTTACACGAAGTTACTATGATCTTTGTTAACCATGCTACCACAATACTATCCGTTTCATCAGGAAGTAACTCAAGTCATCTTAGTGCCACTCTACACACTCTATAGACAATTTTATGCATGTAACCAATGTATTCAAGTTTAGGATATAGAACACACTTTGCTATAGGGAAAAAAAGCCAGGAAGAGAAGAAAATGGAGAGTGGTTGTGAAGGTAATATGAGTAACGAGTTACAACAATGTTAAATCGTTAATCCTGCGTTAATGCGATGTTTTGCAATTGACAGAAAATTGCATCAAATGAGTGCTAATTTTCATGACCGATAGTTTGTGGGTACATGCCTACAATCTAGGCACAATCAAAATGTGAATCCAACTGACTAAAGAAGAATGTCAAGAAATTAATAAGCGGAATGTATGTCGAAAACATGTAAGCCTACCTGAGTAGTGCAGAGGCTGAGAGAAAGCTTATTTTCGGTTCCCAAACTACTAAAAGTAGCATTCCAGCAGTTCCTAATGAAGCAATTCCAGAGTTAGACGTTGTTCAACAGTAAAATTTCTTACAAACAGGAGAAGAACACTGCAACAACCTTAATTCCCAACTAGACAGAAAAGCCCTTTCTTAATGAAATAAAAGGTATTTGTTTTATTCAACAGGGTAATTAGGCTTTATTTAGTAGGATTATGAGCCATTAAGCTAAGCTAATAGATTAAGGGGGCGTTTGGCATGAGATGGGGTTAGGGAATGAAATCAAGAAAGGAAAGGAAAAGGAAAGGAAAAAGATGCCCTTTGAATAATTCGTTTGGATAAAATTCAAAGCATGAAAGGGGATCAAAACAAAACAACCCAAGCAATTTCGTAAACACACTCCCTCAAATTCATATTTCACTATGAAGTCTCTTTCCGAAGCAGTGAAAAAGTATCCCGCAAGTAAGGAAAACCATATATTCAAATATTCAATGAAAGATGAAATTGCATTCATACTATTAAAAACTTCAAGATAAAAGGAAGCTGAGGATATTCTCAAGTATGATCCTGTTTACAAGATTTCCAATTAATTTCATTCTCTAACTACATGCTATGAGACATGTCATTTCAAAAAGATAAAATGACTATGATATAACAAATCAGGCATCTTGAAAAACGTCAAGGATTTAGAATAATACTATCACAATTCACACACCAATTCTGGTGAAAATACATAAAACTGCAAAAATTCAAGTGTAATAAAAAATTACTGATGGCTATCCTACAAAATATAATAATATGAAAATTATTTCAAATTTCTTTAATATAGGTAGTTCAAATGGACATATCTAATAACTGTACCAATGCCACTCTGCATTTTGCATCACTATTGTAAGGAAATGATTTTTGTCTTTGATAAACAAATTCAATTGACGAGAACATTGATGGTTTTAAAAGTATTTAAAAGTCAAGTCTTAGAAAAGTACAAGGGAAAAGGGAAGAACAAATAAAGAAGAAGAATGACAGATGCTTTAAGAAACTGCATATTCACATACCGTAAGAAATAGTGGCATAGGGTAGACGAACAATATGTTTCAATCTCTGGCTGAACATGTAGTAGCCCTAAAAAGACAGAATCTATGCTTAATGATGATTTAGATCCCAAAGTAATTGCAAAATAATTATCACAACCACCATTCAGAAAGACGAGCAAAACATACTAACTTCCTTCACTTTTTTATCAATTCAAACAGCTAAGTAAGGCATCGCAGAAAGATACAAATGGTTTGCGTTGATAAGAAGTGATAAGATGTCCAGAATTAAACTAACTACTTAATTATCCTAGTTCATAATAAAATCAACTTCATGAGCTAAAAATAAGTTTACAGCATTGTGTAATGCTCATGAGAAAAGAAAACTAGATTAAATCTTTAAACAAATTTACAGTACGATTTTTTTAAAATGGATATAGGTGATCCATTGAAGTACATGATGTAACTGGTCTTTTATCTCGGCACCCTTAACCTTTTCGAAATATAATTCGAAAAAAATGCCAAAAGTTGGGCTTACCGAAAATATAGATTAGTAATACATAAAATACTTTCGGTTATTAGGCATATAAGTACATTCAAGAAAAGTATAGTTAGGAAAAATGCCTGCAGTCGAATCTTCTGTACTTGGTAGACCAGATACTGCTGAAAGATTCCTGGAGGAGATAGTAAATAGGTAAAATGTGTGATAATAGAGAGATCAGAACTGAAACATTTTCTCTGATAAATGATTAAACAAGCTCTCACACAGACACACACAAAACAGATAGATTTCTAAAAAAACAGTACTTAGTTTAACCTATTTTCACAAACCAACATAAACAGACAATTTCACATTCCTACTGATATATCATACAAGAACAGCGTGACTTGCATTAATTAAATCTTGTGCCTCAACATCCATAAACTTGACATCCGTGTATGCTTTTACTAAGCATCTTATGCAGCACCAAAAACTAGAACCTTCGCAAAATAATCAGAAACAAAAATTGTATAATTCCTTAGTTTCTGAAACTAATGAAAAAAAATTCAGAAGCCATATGACGCAACTGAACAAAACTAATAAAGAAAAAATTAATAAGCATTTGATGTCAAGATCGACTTGGCCAAACTTTTTATACTGCCTCTACCTGAATCCCAAAAACACGCACTCACAATAGCATCTCAAACAAAGTATCATATCTTATGAAATGACAGCTCTATGTTCTATAGAACTATTCTCTCTCTGGACATGTAAGCATATCATAGAGAGACTAGGATGTAAAGCTAAGAGGAAAAGGAAGAAAATACAACTACATGACAAGTAATCTTCAAAATCACAAGCACAAAACTTGTCTGTGTATATATCAATATATTGTAAGGGGAATAAGGACTGTTTCTGATAAGTGATAAGGACGCCTCTCCTAAGTCCTAACTCCTACAAGTAAGACAAATTCCGTCATGACTATCAGGTCTTTATTTTGGGGTATTCAATTATCTAGATTAAAAATATTACTGTCCTCTTCACCAGGACCAACAACAACATTGAAATGTACTAAGAGTCACTGAGAACCATCATGAATAACTTCTACACTAACTCTTCATTTTGGCTTAATATAACAGTGGAATCCACTGTGATATCCACTGTGATAGAATTTACAATGCAACTAACAGTCAGACATATATCCAAGCATAAGAACCTATCAGTCTATTAGCCATGTGTGATAACCATTTACACTTGCCTTTTAACACATAAAAGCAGGATGTCTTCAAAACAATTGTTAGTATTGGATTTATATAATCAAGGACAATCCTGTTGGTGGTATCTATGAAGGTCTAGGGTCATTGGCAAATATGACGACATAATCCCAGTTCCCGCTTAAGGCGAAGTAAAGGAGGTCAGATGTATGCAGCCTTACTTCTTTGTTAAGTCATTGTTAACAAAATAAAGGCTGTTTCCAGCAGGGTCAATTAGCAAACACTTCAAATTTTCAAGTTTTTAAAATAAGCAATGCAAACAAAAATACAATTGGAGATACTTATCCTTATTTTACACTCTCGCTCCTTTTCAGCCAAGACCACTACGAACTGAACTGGCTTGCAAACTTCGGCAAATCCGGCAAAATCGAAGAACCGAACATCCTCATACAAAGGGACTGAAATCACTACAGTATCCTAAGACAGTGCATGATTGATCAAACTACTTTATGTCCTTCAATGAGATCTTGCATAGCAAAAGCCGTTCTTTTGCACATAATTGTATATGTATTGCTCCCAACTGCACCCGCAGAAGATAAATCTCTCTGAAGAGTAATCTTATGTAGATATACTGTCAACAAACAAAAATCTGTGCCCCCTAACCAGGTTTCTTTATTCAACCAATAATAGACATGAAGGACCACGACTATGTCATAAGAGATTGCATGTTTTGCACATGAACTTGGGATTTAAAAGAGCTAGTACCAAAGTTGTCATATCCCAGTGCACTCACCAGTTCTTTCCTAGCTTAATTCAAACATCTATTCCAACCTAAAGCATTTACAGGGATTGGATTCATGTTTTCAATTATCAAATCAGAAATGATGCATAATGAGCAACTTTTGACAAGAAACCACCCATGGATTTTGACAATCTCAACATAACTTAGAATTTCTGACACATGAAATTCCAAAATCTTCAAGCTCTGCAGGAAAATTCTATCTCACAAAATTCTGCTACGGCAATTTCCATTACCCAAATCACCAGACATTTTGTTCAAATGTTCAGTTTTCTGAAAAGACTGAAGATGCTTAATGCCAGAAGCACTAGTTGTTTGATGCATTGCCACTCTAGCCCATACCGGTTCGGCCAAATGTGCAGCAATAAGTCACAATATTCTCTAGTTCAAGCCCAGGTACTGCTATGGTCGATAAATTTATCAACATAAACAAGAAAGGCTCAGTAGGAAAAGATTGTTATTACATAAATTAGCCCCATGCTCTAATGCCTCTTTGATAGAAGGTTTGGCACTTGATTCCAGTTAGTTTTTCTATATTTCATTAATCCCATCCTGAACCAAATTTAACTTAGAAGGTGCCAAGAGAAACCAAATGAGAAGTCAGAAAATATTTGTTCAAAAAAAATTACCATTTGTCCAACCCAGTCACTTTAATCAATATTGGTCAAATTTCTAACTCTTCACGACGATTAAAAACATTAGATTCCAAAGAAAGGACACAATGCAGAGACAATCACCAAAGTGATTGATTGTTGCTGGTACAAAAGCCTCATAATAAATCCAGTTTAAGAGCGTAATGTATCCCAATTCAATACAACCAGAGCCTTAATCACCCAAAATGATTTGGGGTCGGCTAACAAAAACTGTCCTTTGAAACCGTAAATGAAAGGTAGCAGATAAATTAAAATGATAGAAACATAATAGGGAAAAAAAAAGAAAAAGAAACATGATAGATAGTCAAATCTAAAACTAAAGATATGTCAGTCATCAAACGAGAAAAAATCTTTACTTTTTATTTTAAAACAAAAATCCCCATTTAGATGAACATATACAAAGTTGATCGGATGCAACATTTGTGAGATCTATGGTTAAAATGATATATGTTAAAGAACCTGTGATTATTAAAAGGATAACATTGCAGCTGCAAAGCAATTGTGAGATCCATGGTTGAAGAGCTTGAAAAATCCATGGAGCTGCTATCCCAACTGTGGCATAACCTGCCTACAAAATGAGCATAAGATTAAGATTTCACTAAATGTTATCCCACAGTACAAAAGAGAACATATACGGCGTACACTGTATCCACTATCTAAAAAACAGAAACACAAGTAGGCAGGTAGCTCATTGTTTCACTCATGTTCCCCTTTCTGGGGTTCGTTTCATAGAAGTCTATCTTGTCTACAAAGAATCTTAAGTGCATAAGGATATCTCTAAATATATATTTATTTTGCGCAGCTAGTTTTCACAAGAAAATCTAATTTACTTAACTCATATACTGGATAAAAACATTATTTTTAGAAAAGAAGCAGATGATAATACTAATGTAAGATGCCTTTTACAAAAACATTATCTTAGATCACTAGAAAATTCACTTTTGGTTTAGTATATTATTCCCTATAGGTGCTTGATTAGACTCGAGATATATTTCAAACACGCTAAAATGGTTAGGGTTTTATTTTACATTCAAAGAGACAGTTGACTTGCCAATAGAAAGCAGTAGAATATACTCCCATATATCTTTGTGGGCTTCCGATTTGCAGCTAGTGGAGCATCGTTAAGTATATCCAGAAACCTTCACAAAATAAGAAATCAAGGTCACACAAAGAAATAAAGCAGTGAGACAGCTTAGAGGACAGCAATTGCTCAGAATATGAAATTTAGTGATGTGAGTTCAAATCTCACTCAACCAAGGGGATGCACGACCTTGATGTCACGTAATTCTAGATTGTTACTCCAATTTGGACACAAGAGCATATTGGACATATCAACTTTAACCAAAAAAATGATTTTGGCCTAGTGGCCTACCATAACATTTTAGTGTCGAAGGTAGTGTCGTGTCAATACGAGACGTGCAACCAAAAGGAAATGGCAAATTAACATAGCGTAGAATGGAAAAAGACGAGGAGTAATGTTGCTCTTTACACTTGAACAAATATAAACCAATAAGAGGCACTGATTTGGAAAAGAAAAAAACAAGTAAAAAAGTTTGTGGCAAGCCACTAAACAAGTACGCAAGAGAATCGTTTAAAAAGTTTCAGAAGATAAATCAAACATCATTTTCATAAGCACGGGACACAATATTCATGAGGAAAAGATACAAAAATGTAATACAAATTGTGTGATCATTATTCATTGTATTATTTATTCCGTCATGTATTTATATTTATCACGTGAACAAGTAATCGTAAGAAATCCCTTCTTTATTCACATGAGTAGCATAACATTCACTCGCATGAACCAACCAAATACAAGCAACAAAATGGATGGTCTATAACCATGCAATACATTGCCAAAAAAATATATTGTGAAGAGATTAGTCTATCATTAATAGTGGAGGCCGATTAAATAGATGTTGGATCCACCATCTAATCTTTCCTTAATTCTTAGCATTCATATAGAGTTTCCCCATTTCCATTCCACAAAATCAACTCATGAACATAAGCTTGTACGAATGTCTAACACTTAACCCCTTAAAGAAGAGTTCCGATACGCTGGATGATGGATTTTTACTTCAATTTTGGTCTTCTTCTTTAATCCTTTTACATTTCTTTTGTCCATATCCACTCACTCCAAGGAAGTTGGATGCAAGTACCCCCCCCAAATTGGCCATAAAGTCAGCTTTATTGGCCTCACAAAAGCAATGACTGAAGCTAATAAAGCTAATGACATACTCCCTTCGCCTTGGCCAATTATTGGGACGGAGGGAGTACTTGCATTTCATGATTGACAACTAAACCACTTGTTTTATTTATTTACCAACACCCTACTCCTAAGTTCAAAACTAACAAACATATCTCTAAGTATTCATTGTATAGCCACAAATGAAGCTAGTTTTTACAGCGTTGCTAAAGCCTACGGTCATCATCTACCAATTACAATAGCCTGTTCACACACACATCACATAAACTAAAAAGTGAGCAGCACGATCTTAACAAATAAAATTATAGGCATCAACGACTCGAATCTTATACTATGAAACATGAAATTTACGGGAGGCTAGACTTGAATCTTATACTCGTACTACTACGAATCTATAACAGCTAACAACGCAACCAGGAGCTAGAATCAACCTAAGTTTCGACAAAGCGATCCGATAAGATAATTCGATTCTACCAGCCAATCACATTACTCAAACTCTAGTTAATAGACTGCTTCCATATAATTGGCAACACGAAAAATGACGTCAATATGCCGAATCATACATTCAAACAGCATTTCGCAACGAATATTAAACAATCAATAAAATCGACAATTCTATATAGTTCTCAAAGGAACAAAGCTAATCACAATGAATAAAATGGAACAGTAGGATCAAGTAAATTGGAAATGATCAGTGAAATTGACTGAAGTAGAGAGAGAGAAGTACAGGTTTTCTTCGGCGATGTTAATCTGCGAGGAATTCCGCGGGTTCGCCATGATTGTTGTCCGAGTTTCTCTGAGTTCTGCTGTTTGAATTGACGGTTTTTTGTTCTGAGATCATTCCCCGCTGATATTTTTATCTTGCAATCGACGAATATTATGCCGATGCTTTTTGTTCAGGTGAGAATTAGTGGGCCATAATCCCATATATTGGACTTCACAAATTCTTGTTTTAGACGGACGCTTTTCATCTTATTTTTCAGACGGATATATGTGACCATTTTATAATTAAATATAAGCACAATCATATAGGCAGTTTTACAGCTTATGGTAATTTGTTTTTCAATAGTGGTCACATTTAACTGTAAAATGGTTTCAAAATTTCGTCTTATTAATCCATACCAAAAAAGCATCTGAAGCAAGACTAATTGATTGGAGTTTATGCACTTGTGAATTTAGACCTGGTAAAAGGGTCAATCAGTTTGGATTTGGGTTAAGCTAGTTCGAATCGGGTCAATTTCGAGTTTATTGACTTCTGGTCAATTTCGGGTAAAGTACTATCAAGTTTTTCATGGATAATAATTAGTTTGCAATAATAAACATTCGGGTTATAGTTAGTCGAGTCAATTCGGGTTTTGGGTCTTGAGTTCGGGTGTCAGATCGGGTACGTGTCGGGTTATTCGTGTCAGGTCTACATGTGATTGAACAATAAGTCTTGCTTATGACGGACAATATCCTTCTTAAGCTTAACATGGGTCACATGTTCTTGTAACCGGTAAGTTGTATTATAAAATTGAAATCCACGTACAAACATATCATTCTCAGCACATATTGGTATCTATCTAAGCTACTACTCTAATGTAATTAATTGAAGAATTCTAACCGAGCCATCTCCCTACTAGAAAAGGAGAATGAGTATTTCGCGCCCAAAATCTAGTCTTCATTTGCCCGAAGATACTCGATCGTGAACAACTACTTCTGGTCTGCTAACTCTTCCATGTATCCTTACATAATTCCGTTCTTGCCAAATCTCATATATAATCCAAACATGACAAGCACAAATTAAGTCACACTGCAACCTTGATTTTCCTTGAGATTTGCCTGCCAATGAACTAAATACTGCAAGGGAATTATGCCTGTAATACCCGCCCTTTTAGGGACTCGTTGACTGACCCTTTGACCATTGGGACTCTTGGTAAGAGATGGGGAAGAGATGCGTAGAGATTCGACCTAGTAAAGACCACTTGGTCGAGTAAGTAGTTACTCGATCGAGTTAGGGTTACTCGGTCGAGTAAGCGTTAGTCAGCGTTGTACTATAATTTACGCGGAGGTTACGATGAAGGATTTATTTCTTCATTTCGTCATCTCTCTTAAACTTAATTTCTCTCTTCTCTCATCTCTCATCTCTCACTACCCAATTCCTTCAACACCTAGCTACTACCCTTTAAGGTGACGATGTAGTTCGCGACAAGACCATCGAGTCGGGCAATGGCTATCGTCGGGATGTCTATGCTACAAGGTAAGTATGTGAATAATGGTTGCGTAATTAGCTAGGTTCGATAGCATAGTAATTGTATGTGGTTGTTGATGTAGGAGTTGATGTGAATCATTGCGTGGATGTGATGATGATGCATTTCTTACGGTATATCAGAAAGGTAGGGTTTTCCCTACTCAGCTGCATGTGTAATTGTTTATGAGTTTTTATGCGGTTCTTACTGCTTGATTATCATCATTGTTGTTGTTGTTGTTGTTGTTGTTGTTGTTGTTGTTGTTGTTGTAGATCGGATTGGTTGGAGAAGATGGTGATTGTGATGGTGGTGATTGTAATGAGTTATGTCGGGAGATAGACTCATTCCCATGTTTGCCTCTTGTGACTCCCGTCACAAGGGGGATGTGCACATTAATGATCTGGGTTTGCTCGTTGTGGCGAGCGGGAATTAGGTGGTTAGGCTGCGGTCCCCACTGGCGGCGAGGGTTACCTATTGCGATGGGTAACATGGTAAGGCT
>JAYMSF010001366.1:0-12217 GCA_036897335.1 Silene vulgaris
TATAATTGTATTTATAGTGTCCATATAAAGAATAAATTTGTTTTCATTTGTAATGTATAACATAATATATAAAATGAACAGTAGAACTATTTTAACAAACACGGGGATGTAGCTCAGATGGTAGAGCGCTCGCTTAGCATGCGAGAGGTACGGGGATCGATACCCCGCATCTCCAATTTTTATAACTTTCCTTATTTTATTTTTCTTTGTTTTTTTCCTACAAAAAAACCAGGAAGTTTCTTCGCCTACACTATTTAGGAAAAATAACTTTTATTTCCTTAATTTTAGTCTTGAATTATTTTTCCTAAAACAAACCAAAAAGCTTTCTTCGGCTTCAATTAAGGAAATTTTAAGCGAGAATAAGAGTATTATTACTAGTCTACTACTCCATTATTTCTGTAATAATGGTTTTCCTTTTCCTAGTGTAATATCGATTCCTCTACATGCTTGTTCATCACGTAGTAACATGGTATAAATACGTCCGAAATCGTAGAGGTTTCTTTCTAAATTCATTCAAGCATATATTCGTCAATCAATTAAAAGCGTCGAAGAAATTATTATTAGCATATTACGAGAGAAGTATGATGGAAGGAGTTGAAGTTCAGAATAGGGGAGGAGATCAGGGTAATTTTTTTATGTTATTTGGTGCACGTATTTATCCGAACAAAATTAATCAGAGCCCCAATGTCGTAACTGATATTCGCTCGTCAGCTGTTGAGCCTGATCTTCGTACGAATGGTTACAAGAGGCAATATTCATCGTCAGCTGTTGAGCCTGACATTAGTACGGATAGTGGTTCTACATCGTCAGCTGTTGAGCCTGATATTCACACGAATAGTGGTTCTACATCGTCAGCTGTTGTACCAGATATTCGTACGAATGGTTACAAGAGGCAACATTCATCGTCAGCTGTTGAGCCTGATATTAGTACGAATGATTACAAGAGACAACATATATTAGCAGCTGTTGCGCCTGGCACTCGTACAATTAGTTCTGAAAGACGACATGCCTCGTCAGCTAAACTGAAGAAGGAAAAAAGCAAGGCAAAGTTAAACAAGGAGAAGCTTAGCAAAGTCAATAGAGAGGAGCTTAAACTTCCTAGCGAAATTACTCGAAAGATTGAGGAATTAGAAATTGAACTTCCTAGCGAAACTACTCAAAAGATTGAGGAATTACAAATTGTACCAAGCGAGGATAAGAAACCGAGACTCTTGATGGTTAAGGTTTTGTCAATGTCAGATATGGACCGGTCTCAATGCCGTCTGCTTATCCCACAAGGGAAGATAGAGGATCAGAATTTTATTAATGAAAAAGAAAAGAAGATGCTTCATGAAGTCGGGGGAGAAGGGAGAATGCCAGTAACGGTGATCTACATAGACGGAGAAGGGGTGGTGAGAAACGAGGAAACGCATCTCGGGAGATGGCCTAAGCCTGAGGACGGGAAGTCAGGCAAGAAGATTGGTGAGGATAAAACTTGTAATGAAAAGGAACAGAAGACGCCTCATGAATATGTGGAAGAAGGGGAGGTGTCCGTAAGTGTGCCTTACGTAGAAAGAGAAGAGAAGACGGAAAACGAGGAGGAGGAGGGAGTCAAGACGGAAAACGAGGAGGAGGGAGTCAAGACGGAAAACAAGGAGGGAGTCAAGAAGAGTGGTAAGGATAAAACTTCTAGCTGGAATTACGCACTACAAAAGCCTTGGACGAGAATCGTGAGCTTGACGGGATTTAAAGAAGGGGACGTGGTTCAACTGTGGTGGTTTCGGTTCCGTAATGGAAGCCCTGGGTTTGTTGTTCTCAAAGTTGATGTTTAAAACCATAGAAGACAGAGCAGAGCAATCACAGAGTTTGTTACTGCTGCTAATTTCAATATCTTAGTGTAAACAGCTGAGTCTGTCTAGGTTATCAACTTATTTCATATTATTTTGGTAACGTCGGCCCTTATATTAGTATTATAAAGTAATGTCTTTTTTTTGTTTCTTTTTTATTGGTTTTATAATATGGAATTGTGTTTGTTAATTGTTATTGACGTTTAGATGATTTAGTCACGATACACAGGAACAACAGGAGTAGGTTACAAGTAGAATCGAACTTATGTCTTCCAAATTTTGTGAGTGTCGAACAAACAATTCCATTGCATGAAATTCATAGAAGAATCTATATTTATAACAGAAGAAAATACGATGTTGGGAAGTGGTATTCTTTTTTACTGGTTTTATAATATGGAATTGTGTCTGTGGTTGTATAATCCATGAATTGGAGATCTTAGGGGCATGAATAGCTAATCAATTACCGCCATGCCACAGCACCGCGACTCAAACCATGAATCGCCAACAAAATAAACCCCCATGATTTCAACCATAGATTGGTAGTGAGTAATGACGACTTGACAAGTAACGATCTCTCATCTTCGATATCAAGATGATCCCTAAAAATTCAGGTTGTTTCCTCAAATGCCAAAATTGTTCACAATTTCCAACATAATACTTCAATCAGAAACATTACTGAAGACCAAAGGAAATACGTAGGTTAGTATTGAAGAGACTATTAGTGCAGTTTTAACAACTAACAAGTACCCTTGCACTATAGTTGTATTCCGTAGATGTTTCGAGAATACTCTACAAGTGCAAGATCTGAAAATTACAATGACATGATCGTCATCTAGTTTTGTATACGAATCAAAATCAGTACGGAAATGAATGTAATGCCATTCCCGGCAGCGAATGTGCACACATCAGGAATAACAGACCTGTACACCAAGCATCTGAGAGTGCCAAAAACCTGAGAACTGTACGTCTGTATGGGAAAAATCTACACAGAGGTGAATCTAGAAAAAATGGAATGGTGGTGTTAACAATCTCCGTTAGCCATATCAGCGATGATACTAGAACAAGCTTTCAAGGATTCAAAAGTGTCACTTGAGAGAGTGACTAAGCCGCTTCACTGGGAGCACCTCAAAAAGTATATAAATTTCGACCTGCAATTAATAATGAATTAAAATGAAGTTATTTGCCTCTGATTGAATTGTGTGCAGTACATAGAAAATGACTAACACGGCATTGATCATTTAAAGAAAAAAAAAACAATAAAAACATGGTTGATCTCAAAGAGGAGGGCCAACTAATTTCATCTTTGCTGATGATGGAGGTAACTGGTAAGAGAAAGTCGGCTACTTCCAAATCATCTAAAAAGACTATGGAATATCTGCCCAGTATTGGCGGCTATTGGCTATAAAATCAAATGACCTCATAATTCATCGAGCACTACCTCATGGCATCGATCATTCTAAAGCTGATGAAAACTTGCACATAAAAGGGCAAGGAGAAGAGTGGCAACGTGAAGCAAGTTCAAGACTTCAAGCAACCATTAAAATTGTCAGGAAATATGAGCGGGGGATGTAACTCTATGTGTTGGATGAAAGCAACAGAAACGAGAAGTTTTTATCATTAATTTGTTGATTGGTTCCACTCTTCAACATCTAAGAAAAAACAAACAAACACTTATGATGGCTTTACCCTCTTGAAGTACCTTCCCGACATCACAATCTTCACCACTAGGCTAAGAATTCCGTTGGACCATTTTGAAAACCTAATGTACATTTATAGTTTACTTAGCAGAAAGGTCATCGCAAATTCACAATCACTCAAAATTAGAAAATGATTTAAGGGAAGTGATGAAGATAGACAGACCTACAGGCTACAGCCCACAGAAAAAATGACACAAATGAACCCAGGAAAATTCATGCATGCGAATTGCGAAGACTCAAGACATAACCTGCAGCGTCTTTAAGGTAACAAAAAATCAAACTTGTAATATCAAAGCCAAAAGGAGTTATTTACCTAAAAGAATATCAAAGGTGTAGAAAAAAAGAATTGGTCAACAAGGAATCAAGAAAGCCAAGGTTGTGACAAAGGAACCGCTGGAGTTGATGCGCTTAAACCTTGCTTGCCATGTATAGCAGCTTTGAGGACCTTATATTGCTCATTGACAGAATCCTGCATGTCTTGTGCATAAGCTAACTTAGCCTGCATAAAGACAACAATAAAGTCCACAATTAATTCCAATTTTGAGTATTTGATATGAGCCGTTTATAGCTGGAAACAAAAATAGTAAATTAATAAAAATGGGTTTCAACCATCACCAACCTCATTCTCATTACTGCAACGACTTGCAATATCGTGGTAGTTGACCTCAGGTCCCACAGACAACCCAACTCCATGAAACGACATGCGTCGTTTTTCCCCGATTTCTTTTTCAACCTGAACAAACAAGGGGACTTAGGAAAACTGGAGAACATAAGGGGCCTTGGGAGCTAGGAATACTAGAGAACATACAAGTGATACAACTATACAAGTTAATTTAAACTCATGATAACAGCAAATAATACCTGAGGAGGAGGAGGCATGATGTCATAGCATAAAAGGGACAAGGGATATATATGCCCAGGTACATCAGCATGCTCCACAAGCCTTCTCATGTTATCCACCGAAGATATATCAAAAGGTGCCTGCTCCTCATGTATCAGTGATTTAGTTTCATAGAAATACTATCATCGAAAATATAAATACCAGAAATGAAGTTTTCTGAGAAAATCTTACCGGGAGCCATTCGTTAGTGACAGGATCAGCACGATCTCTTCCTCCACTTGGTGCAATCCAGATAACTTGTGAACCACCTCTGTATACAAATATTCAACTGATATGATAACCAAAGAGAAACACAGGAAAACCAATATGGCCAAGATGAAAATTTATATAGACCAACTAACAATCGCAACACAATAGCACGGAAAACTAAATATCAATCTACTGCAACCGATAAAGCTTTTTCAAACTTCACGTGCTACAAGAAAATTGCCTAAAGGCACCTGGATTGGTTGGTTCAAGTGGTTCGAAAGAGGTTCCAAAGTTTAAACCCTAGTGGGATAAAATTTGGAAGGAGATGTTCACGTCGCTTATTTTCCACTTTCAAGCTGAATCAAGTGGAGAAGATGGGAAGTATAGGTCAATTGTGCCTTCTTGAGGCAGCGTCTGTCATCTACTCATCTTAGTCAAAAGGGTGGTTCACCTACTGGGCATGGTTTGCAAGCTATAACACATGCCCGAAGGTTTACACAGTGTGCCCTAAAGGTAGCGTAGCAGAAAGGGTTCCACCATCATCCAAAAGAAATTAACATTGCCCCAAATGCCTCCAAGGATCCCCGCCTATGGCAAGATAGGACCATAAGACCATAGGAGGTTAGATGTACGAAACTGTGCGACTGTGATGAAAACATAGGAGTATTAGGGAGTCTGATTTTGGTGACCCATGATGAAAAATTGTCTTCAGATTTGCATTGCCAGCTGCGATTTCACAACAAAAGCGCTGGTAACCAGTTTCTTTTTATTCTACCATATTATACAAGAATAAGAATTTTTTGACATCATTACAAACATCATGTAAAATGAAGCACCACAACAAATTTAAGCCAGCCCAATGCTTCCCAACTTCTTCAATGAGTTCCTCCAATGTACAAAGATCAAAACAACACAAAAACGCAACCTAAATTCCTGATCAATACTGTTTCTGTGTATTCATCCCAACACATGAAACTCAGATAAGCTAGCTAACATCAGCAATTTATTCACAAGCAGAAAATCAGTATCTACTAACAAAATGAAGGGCTTGATTTTAAAGTTGTGGTGAAAGAGAGAGCAGCTAGCAGGCAACAATTACTATCAAATGCTCAATTTGAAGACAAACCAACACTTATAAAACCAGCCTCTTAAGCAAATAAGAGGCAAGTCTAGATAGCAATACTGCCGTTTACTTACGGAAATAAGTTCTACCTTAAAAGCAAGACCATCTCTTTCAAACTCCTAGTATTAGCTCTTCTCTTCATGTCAACAAGATCGGGTTCATCATACAAGTGCTTTTTAGAGTATACACAAAGAAGGTTCCTGCAGTAAAACAAAATCAGGAGTTCTTAGGACTTCCTCACAAACAATGCCACAATTTTCTCCCATATAAGTGAAGGCGGAAAGTTAGATCACCTTCCCATGCTAAATGGCTTGCATAAAGGATCGGTTATTACTCTGTCACCTGCTACATAGATCTGCGGTAGAAGTTGCATTTTTCCCATGTAAGCTGTGAAATCAAAGTATTACAAGAAGTGCTAACTGCATATTTGACAAAATGTTTATTGGCTTCACCAAATTTTCAGCAATGTGTGGGTTTGTTTCTTCTAGAAGCAATGCAATAACAGCAGGATCTGCTTCAGATTGATGGTTGGACATCAAGATAATGTTGTGCCCCTGCATAGTACAAAACAAGAATTTGTTGAAATAATCATTCTACCAAAGCGCTATTTGACATTTTGACACACAACTGCACAAGTGTCCAGCAGCAGATGAAGCAAGAAAACGAGAAGATGTGTTGCATAGTACATAAATGTACAAGAGCAGCATTGGATATTATAGAATATTAGAATTCAGAAACATCATCAGTTTGAACACCTAGATACACAATGTAGCATATGGCCACGTTTTTGCCAGTTCATAATCCAACTTTTGACAACTACACTTACATAGTTTGTGAGCAAATTTGGCCTTTATTAATAGTTTTTCCTACTTATACAAAGTGCATACATGATACACCATCCTAGACAACTACAGTGTCGTTTTCCAAAACGTACACAGGACGGCATAATTAAGTGAAAGATAAAATAGACCAGAGGCTAATGGAAAATAGTACAAGCGTTTAACGAAAAATCAATCAAATATTACGGAACAATATCTTCCTACATCGAAGGATTCATATAGCTCATAGGACCACAAGGGCAAACCCTGAATGTTAAACTTCTACTTCCCATCTTCTTTCTACCCTATCCCCAACTATCATACAGAATTTGTAACATTATTGTTGGGTTTGGGGGGCCCAACATGCAAAGCCTTGGTACAATGACAAGAAACGTAAAAAGTTTGGCTTAGATTCCACTAGCGTAAAATAATATAACGTGCCTAGAAACTAAGGTCATATAAAATTTCACATATTAAACAAAGGACTATATCTTATGGTAGTGAGGAACCTAACTTCAATATAGGAAAAATCAAAATTTGTTGGCAGTCGTCCAAATTAGAAGTTGAAACTCACCCCCTCCCCCCTACCACATACAAAGGTTGTAGTTTTTACTTTGCAACACACCAGATAATCACTTAAAAGTTTCAGTCACTGAGGCATTCAGAACGCAAATATCAATCGATTTCATCGAGGAACTACATGCTCAAAACCTCTTGACAAGGAAATAACGTTGCTGTAAAGAGATCATAAGAGTCAGTGGGTACCTGCTGACGCTTCTCTTCCATCTCACGAAAAATGGCGATATTTCCAACAAATGATGTTCTGCGTTATATAAATGACAGCAGGGTTAGTGCCAAAGGTCAAGTAACTAAAATTTAAAACAGGGTCAATTGAAGGATTCGACAGCTACACATTCAGAGTGTGTCAATGTGCTATATTTTACATTTCTTTGACACTTTACTTTGAGAGTATGTCAATGCCTCATGTGTCCGATACTCCAACCTTCTGACATGACACTAGACTTCGATACTTCATCTTAACCCAGACACATGACCCCTTTTTCCAAAATCGCCGTGACCGACACTCTGAGGCTGTATGCTACCAACTTCTGCACTCTTTATCTTTAACTGGCATGCGGAAAGAATGACTACAAGAGAAGGCCGTGCGCCACATCTTGTAAAGCACAAAAGTAGGTTATTTTTGCACAGAAAACTATTATTATACAGAATATCATAAACTACTAACAAGATGAGCCTCCTTTACGCATCCAAGCAAGCCATTAGTTTGGATACGTGAAAGGACGGATGAAGTTGAAAGGATTTTTTAGGCTTGTAAGGTGGAAAACAGAGACCATTTCTCTCCAAACACACTTGTTATCCAAACTAGGAAAATACCTCTCTCCCTTTCCCTACAAATTTCTCCATCCAAACAAAAGGGTAAATAATGGTGACAAACTACTCAATTAGGAAATGTTCTGGCTTGAGATCAATGGGCCAGTCATAAAACACAATGAACATACAAACTACAAATCTACAATGCATAAAAGTTGTCTTGGTTCGGAACCATGGAACGCCAAAAATAGAGATAGTAGTATAGAACCTTACAAATGTCATATTAAATATGGAATTCTATTCCAAGGCTTAGAAATTACAAAGCTATTCATGAATCTACATGTGTAGCCAGACCCAGTCATCAAGGATGGACTAGTCATCAAGGATGGACTGAAGTCAGGACAAAGCTATTCATGAATCTTTGCAGGACTGGTCTGAATTCAGGATGACGTTCAGTCTAGAACATTAGGATTTTGATACACAAGATTGAAATTATATCTCTCAGTTCAAAAGTTACAAAGTTATCTATAAATCTTCAGCGCATGCCTAGGACCAGACACCAGAATGGAATTCACTAATTCAGGACAACTCACAAATAAGCAAGAGGAAAGAAAATACAAGGGAATTGAGAAAAAGGACGAACAAATGAAGAGAAATAATAGATCCTGAAATAAAAGTGAGACCAAAACGTCAGTCTCTGCAGACAACCATAAAGCCCCAACTACATCAACTGATTCAAGTCCCTACTATGCTTGCGCAAGTCTTCTGGTGCCTTCGTCAACGGGCACTAGCACTATCCCTCACAATCCCTTCATTTCACCATTTCTCAACTCCTCAATAAAGTGCGACAAACAAGAAGAAATTTGAGCCACCCAAACTTGATGAACAAGCACTACCCATTTCACAAGTCTCTTCCACCTTTAATCCTTTCACATGTCTCTTCTTCTGATTTTATAGTTATATACTCGTCTACAAGACAGAACAGAAATAATAAAAGCTTATTTATTATTTAATCTAGCTCGTAGAAGTCTAGACTCTGATTGCATACTTACATATGGATAGAACTAAACTAGTGGATTTTCTTTTGCCTTATGGATGGGTGAAATGATTTCCCAAAAATCTTGAATAACTTACACAGCAGACTGATTTATTATTTGACAAAATCTAGTTCAATAGAAGAAAAAAACACCACCACACAAAATCCTGCAGAAGAGTGGAGATATGGACTCACCCAAAATCAACCAATGGTCGTATGTAATTTTGACCAAATGAATAGTAGTCAAAAGGCTCTCTAACAGCTTCATGATATGGTGAAATTACGAATGAGTCCTGAAAAAATATAACAAAGTAAGCGGTGCTCAAATCATATTGCGGTTCGTTTCAGGTGCTACTGGTCTTTCCATTTATAATTTGGCCACATACAAATCAGGCCAGTATCTAACGAAGTTGATTTAATTGATAGGCACAAATTGACCTTGATACCTCCAAGTCCAAAAATACGCAGTCCAGCATAGCACTCATGTTAGCAACGACAATTTCCTCAGCATTAGGATTTTCACTTGAAAAGACCTGAAAAAAAAAGTTGGTTTTTACACCACACACCATGGTGTACTATAGATGCTGTGAGAACTAAGAATAGATGATTCGGCTCCAAAAGATCAAGATTACACATACCGCATTCCTGTAATTCTCATAAAGATCTTCCAATGCAGACGCAACATTTACAGGTAACCTCCCGTCCTCTGATTCCTTTTTCAATCTAGAAAGCAACTCTGGTAATGTAAAGATAACAATACAAAAATCAGAATAAATGCAAGGACGAAACACGCCTATGAACATTGCAGGAGGGAGGGGGGATCATTAATTGCACACTCCAGCATACGAGCTACTAAACAGAATCTTTTGATGGGAGTATAAGATACATGAAGCTTCTAAAAGCTACAATCATTTTCATCAAGAACAAGGCAGTATGACACTACTGCTGAAAACAGTATGATGAACCTGGAGCCTGTTGACTCATTTTGCAACATAACGAAAACACTCTTTGATAATAAGGTTGTCCTAATTAGGAATTTCTTTCACTGAACTTTATTTATAGTCGTGTGGAAATATTTCCTTGGGAACCGAAAAACAACTACAAGGCATTTACTATTGTAATCGCCCTGCCAAATATAGTGACAGTCAATAATTCATTAACACTATTCCCATTCATTATTAGATGAAATCAAGGTACAAAATCTCATCATTTTGCAAAAAAAAAAAACCTAGTTCTGTCGATTACTAAAAAACAACTTCGGAGTAAGAGATAACCTTGAGAAATATTTTGGAACACCTTGCCACATATCCAGATAAAAATGATGGACTTGACAGACGATGAATAATAAAAAACAAAAAAAATTAAGACTAACCATTTAACTTATAGGAAATTGCCACGAAAACCTAAGCAAACTGAACACAAGCTAATCGCAAGACAATATCCAAGACACCACACTGCATTTCAAGACTCTTCCCACATCAATCCTCTTATTAATGTCGTAATCCAAGCAGCTTATCTTATTGATACTAACTTCTAGTATTATTATGTTATAGCTTATCTCTACACATTTATTAGAGTGCGTAAGTTAGCCGTTGACCAGTGATTCAGTGAAGATGAAAAAAACTTCTAACTCTCCACAACAAATAGCAGAATCACTCAAATTCTATCATACGACAAAATTTGACTAATTCACCGTATGTTCTATTCCAAATTGAGTCAGTAAACCAGTAGGATCATAGTCCTAAAACCTAAATTGCTTGTTCGTCTCTCATTCTTCTTTGCAATTTTTATGTCAATGTGAGCGCGCCTGTTTTAGTTCTTACAATCAAGATTCCAGAATCCTATAATTATTCACCGTATGTTCTATTCCAAATTGAGTCAGCCAACCAGTAGGATCACAGTCCTAAATCCTAAATTGCTTGTTCGTCTCTCATTCTTCTTTGCAAACTCCAAAACATCAACGCCGGTCCTTAATGAAAGAATGAATGACTGCTAGAGTTCAAGAACAAGGCCATGTCGAAAAGAAATACATTGACAATAATCAAAGCGAAACAGCACAATTACTAAAGCGATACATTCCAGCACAAATCAAACTAATTAACAAAATCAACAAAACAATACTCCGTATTATAACAACGCAGCACTAACTTCATCTTCAATACAGATGATTCGAAACTTAGCGAAAGCGAATGACAACGAATATTCAAGAACGAAGCCGCGTAAAACAAGATACAAATCAAACCGGAAAGCCGAAAACAGCGCAATCACTACACAGATAAATTCCAGCACAATCAAACTAATTAACTTCCAAAACAATCGCAAGATTAGAACAATACACTAGCGATAACCAAAGCGAAAACAGCAAAATCAATAAAGAAGCAATCGCATCAAACTAACTTCATCTTCAAGAAACCTAAACAATCGCATAAACTGGAATTAACGCAGCATAAACTGAAATTAACGCGAAAACAAAAACAAGAGAGAAATCAACCTTCACCGGAGCGAACGCCGTGCATAACGCGAGAACGAAGAAGCTGCTGCACATTCTCTCTCTTGAACTCAACCTGCTTATCCGCCATTGATGTAAACTTCGAAGAGGAACAGTAGCACAACGAAGACAGCTTAATTCCGCGATTAACAGTGCGACATTGTAGAACAACTCCAGAAAACGCAGTAAAAGGCGAAGACGAAGACGAATTTGACGAAGATGAAACCCTATCTTTGAGCAGCTCAATGATTGGCGGCAGAGATGAAGATAAAGAAGATATAACCGACATTTTTAGTAGCAATTGGAGAAAATAATGGAGGTTTTTTCTGTTATGTTACTGTAATTAGTAAGGGAGGAGTGGAAATTGAGAAATAAAGCGTGGATTTAGCGGTGGCGAAGACGGCGGAGAATGTATGTATTTATATTTTCTGTGATTGTAATAAGAAGAGTGATTGGTGGTGGTGAGGGAGAGGATCATAGGAGGATATTTAGGTGGAGACTGGAGAAGTGGAGAGTGTGACCGGCTGTTACATAAGTTACATTTCTCGGTGCTAATTTTTATATGAGACGGTTTTGTACAAAATTTTCTTCTGTGTTTAGGCTCCGTTTGGCACGCCACTTCAGGTAGCTTATTTGACCAAAGTAGCTTATTTGACCAAAATTTTAGCTACCTGATTTTTTTGGACGTGTTTGGCAAGTAGTTTATTTGGTCAAATAAGGTACCTGAAATGAAATGCTAACTCATGTAGCATTTGGGATTTCAGGTACCTGAAATAAAAATTCTTCCATTTTTAACCCCTTTATTCT
>JAYMSF010001367.1:0-12209 GCA_036897335.1 Silene vulgaris
ATAGTTCCTCTTTCTCTATTATATGTGAGGAGTATTATAATGAAAGGGGAACTATAGGCAGACTTGGAGGGAGTATAATTTTATAACCGTTACGTGTTGATAGAATGCGACTCGTCTATTACAAGAAAACGGAGTCCCTGTTTTTTTTTTTTAAAAAAGAAAATGTAAGATCTGGATTCCATTAAAACACCGTCATTTGTCAATCATACATGCATCAATTTATGTTCCTTTTAAGGACATGATAATGAATTAATGATGATATGGTTGGCCGGCTTTTTTTAACTTTTGACTACAAGTTTATGTGTGGGCATTCAAATGTCGGGGAGAATAATACAATTATTATAGATTTTCACCCCTTCTCCGTCTTAAACTTAAAACGGGTTAAATAATAAGAATAAGACATGAGCATAATAATTAATATATATCGAGAAAAGAAAAAATTAGTGTTATATATTTAAAGCGAGTTAACGCTTGATTCATCCTAATCTTATGAATATCTCCGTCTTAAAAAAAGATTAACCGATACGTAGTACATTTATCCCATCGCACAAATTCTCATTTGTGACGGGCTAAATCTGTCACAAGCTTGTGACGTGAGACAAACTTGCAAGTGAAAGGGCAAGTGGGGAGGACAAGTGGAAGGGGTTGTGAGAGATCACAAGCTTGTGACCGTCACAAGCAAGACGGACTGATCTCATCGTCTAGTAAGCTGCACCTTCCATTCTGATGAGGTACGTACACATATATTATGATGATGGTTGGATGAAACAATGCATCGTGCATGCATATGACAATAGCTTGAAAGTCAATACAACACCCAAATCCCAACTCACATGCACGTCACGTTAATAACACGTACGGCCTACGGAGTATGTTGTTATACTTGTATGCGTTAAGCCTACCTTCAATTGTCCCACTGTCTCCAAGTCTCCACCGCCACGCCTTAATTATTCATCTTACACCATTTTTTACAACTCTTTCCATCTCATTCATGTGTGTGCCTTTTTAAATTTTTTTTTAATAGGTATATTAATCAAAGGTAAGTAAATAATAGAAATGTAGGACATAATTAAAAGGAGTACAAGAACATGGTCGTCTAGGTTTTTTTCTCAATGCGTGGATTTTGTTAAAGAAAATTAAATGAAATTGGTAATATCGAGTAAAACTCTGTTTATTTACAAGCTATTTCGAGCACTAATATATAACGATTTATACTTTGTAATTCTTGTACAATATTATATATACAAATACAATCCTGACTTATTTGGTTGCATTATTGTTTGATGATGTCTTTTTTTCTGTTTCGTATTAACCATCTGGTGTAATTCGAATTTGATTCAGGTAGGTAGAACCACTAGAATGGTAGTGGATTAGAAGATGCTGCATTCTCAAGGCTTGAACCCAGAACCGTTGTTTTAATGACGATGGACACTAATCCGTGTGCTTGTCTACTTTTTCTTATACCTCAAATGGAGAAGGGATATACATGAAAGAAAGTGAAGAACATTTCCAAGTTGTTGACTCTATGAAGAGAAAGCAAGAAAGTCATGAAGATAGACATTAGACATCTATCCTTGAACAAACTATAACTCTATAATCTCGATTAAATAAATATTGAAAATGTAAACAATTTATACAACCCAAATTAGAAATTCAACTTGAAAAAGAGACGCAAGTTGAGAAATGTAATACCATATTCGTACACAATTGAGGTTTAAAAGCAACATATTCCTCCATCAAAAGAAAAGAATAATAATAATGGAGTAAATAATGACGTATACACCACAACAACATTTTTTTGTTCTAGAATTAAGTTGAATGTATACTAGTTGAATGTATACTAGATAACTTTGAATGTACTCCTTATAAAGTTTAGAAATTATGTTCCTTTTAGATAAGTTTAAAAGATGGATAAATTTTTGAATTGACATATTGTAAAATTAAATAAAATAAAATGATAGATTTTAAAACACGTTCTAAATTAAAGTGACTTGAATGTCACGTCACCATCGGGTTGGTCTAGCTGTTTTGTCCGAATTTTTATTATTGATTTTGGTCTCTTCTAATCGGTCAATTTTAGTGAGTCTGGCCATAACGAGTTAGTGTAATTAACAATGTCAATCTCAACTAATCTACTTACCATAATTATGTGTATTTTACCTTTATTAAAAAATGTTTAGAACGGAGAAATATACAATTTTATAAAGCCATTCTACATGATACAATTATCTAAAAATTGTGTTATACACTTATACCATCCATTCTTCATAGATGTAAAAACAATTTGCTCCTATATATCCCCATAATTTCAAACAAAAACAAGAAGAATACCACATAAAAATCCATAATTTCTAACTCGCAATCTCTTCCCTCTACCAAACTCAAAGTATAAAACGTATATCCGCAACCGTCATAATAAATAAACCTCATAAAACAGCCAACCTTAACTAAATGTAAAACCTCTAAAATTATCACCCGAATTTTAACCACTAAAACCGAATCACATGTCACATAAAAATCCATAATTAACCATTGTATTTGACCATCTTCTTTCAACTTCAATTTTATGAACTACACTAAAGTGAACTTATGAGACAACTTGATTCAAATAAATTTATAAAATCTCATTAATTTTTGTTTTAAATGACTATATACATTTTAATGGTAAAACATATTTAAATATGTATCATAATATAATGAGGATAGTTGTCTCAGTAATAGACTAATAGCAAAAAAAAATTATCCTATTATTATCTAGTGATAATATTAAAATCTGTCTTACCATCAGAATGAATAATATCGTCTTAAGCATGAATAGTGTAGTAGTGTCCATTAGCAAAATTGACCCGACCCGAACACACAGCCTGACACTGAACTTGACCAACCCAAATTGACCCGAACCCGAATGTTTATTATTGCAAACTGATTATTATCCACAATAGCTTGATAAGTTTGGTAGTCAACATATTCTAATTAGCAGAAGTAGATTGGTCAAGCAAATTACAAATGACAGATTTGATTAGCATGTTTGACTAGTATATTACAAGTAGCAGATTTAATAGAAGTGTTTGTTAATTAGCGGGTTTAGGTTAATAGATTGTTGTATAGATAGATTCATTTTATACAATCTAATAAAGTGAATATGCTGGTAGGAGCAGCATATTGGAAAAGAGTAGATTGGAACTCAATCTAGTGTTTCAATATGTCATTTAACAAACACGTATTTTAGTAGATTGTTGAGTCAAACATGCTAAAAGCCTTCAATATACTGAAATTTCATCAATCTACTATTTACCAAACACTCTCAATAGTTGAGTCGAAAATGACCTGATCCGAAATAACTCGACTCAAAACCTGCAAACCCAAAGTTAATCTGATCCGATTCCGACCGAATTGAGCAGTTTGCCAAGTCTAGTGTCGATTGACCATAACATAAACCCAACAATTAAGCTAACAAAGGAATCTACCCCTCTACTCCCTTTCCCCACCATTTCCACTCTTTTCAAAACCCTTATAAATACCCCAAAAATCCCCAAATCTAACCCCTTCCACAATCCACCCCCAAAAACCTCCCCATTTCTAACCACTTTTAAAACCCGTCTTAAACAAGAATTTTCAATTATTCCGAACCAAATGGGACACCCCAACAACAACCACAGGCTCCCAAAACGAATAATCCTAGTCCGCCACGGCGAAAGCCAAGGAAACACAAACCCAACAACCTACTCAACAACCCCAGACCACAAAATCCCCTTAACCCAAACCGGAATAACCCAAGCTCGAACCACAGGGACCGCAATCCGCAAAATCCTCAACAATTCCTTATCTCCATGGATGCTCTACTTCTATGTCTCACCATACGAGCGAACCCGGTCCACACTGCGTGAAATCGGGCGCTCGTTCTCGAAAAATAGGATTATTGGAGTTAGAGAAGAGTGTAGAATCCGAGAACAAGATTTTGGGAATTTTCAGGTTGCAGAAAGAATGGAGATTATTAAACAGACTCGTGAGAGGTTTGGAAGGTTTTTTTATCGGTTTCCTGAGGGTGAATCTGCTGCTGATGTTTTTGACCGTGTTTCCAGTTATGTTTCTTTTACTTTATTTACTTTTACGGTTTTTAGTCTTGTGTAAAGCGGTTTTATTTTAAGCGTAACCGTATTAGTGGGTAAAAGTAGTTATTAAAAGAACCCGCCTTATAGAAGTTTATGTTGGTTTTGATTGATTTTTCCTGTTTATGTTGATAATTACTTGATTAGTGACTGAAAATGTTCGATTTTTAGTTAAAATTTTCAATTTTTTTTATTAGTTTAGCTCATTTAAAAGTAATTCGCCTCAAAAATTTAATTGAATTGTGTTTGATCTTCTCTGTTTTGTTGGTTTTGATTGATTCTTGTTGCTTATGTTATAATTGAGGGGAGCTAGGGGGTTAGCACTTAGCAGGGACGGTCGCCCACCTGAAAATGGAAAATTTTCGAGTTTTTGTTGAAGTTTTAAATTTTATCTTTAGCTTACCTTGTTAAATTAGTAACCGAGTAATGACAAATCTTTGAACGACAAATCTTGACTCCGCCACTAATTAGCTTGTTGAAGTTTCTTTGGTTGTTGGTTTTGATTGGTTTGAGTATTAGATTGGTGTTCTTTAGTTTACCTCATTTAGTTAGTTACGGACTTGCGGCAAATCTCGGTTTTTAGTTAACACTGTAGATTTTATCTTTAGTTTACCTCATTCAGTAGGTAATGGCAATCTTGGCTCGTAAGTTTTAACGGAAATCTTGGCTCCGCCACTGATTAGCTTGTTGAAGTTTCTTTGGTTGTTGGATTCAATTACTTTGAGTATTAAATTGGTGTTCTTTTTTTCTAGATTTGTCGTTTCTCAGGTCGAATTTGTGTTATTTTGATTAATTTAGTGAGGTGGTTGATTTGTTTAGTAATACTTCAATTAGATTTCAGTGGAACCAAGAGATCTAGTGAACTATTAGTTGGATTGGACTATGGAAATGACAGTGCATTCTTTATTTCGAGTCATTCGGAAATAATTTCTTCATAGGTATACCAGATGACTTGCCTTAACCTGTCATAAACGGCGGGACTTTGAGTCTTGAGGAATTAAGATAATGTTTCTTTTGATCTTTGTTTGATCAACAGACTCAGGCGGGATGGTTTCTTTGAACATTTCATGTATTAGAAGTAGTCAGACGGGTCCGGGTAGGAGGAAACAGTAGTATACTAATGCCAAATTGTGGATTGACTTTCATGTGGATAGTTGTATTAAATTAGAATATTACATGAACTTGGCTGCATGAAAAGTTGTCACCATGTCATGATTCTTGATATGTGATCAGTTTTATTGACTTGCATTGTTTATTTTGATGAAACTGACTGGTGGATAACTTTGAAAGTTCGTAATTGCGCAAATATAATGTCAAAGCATGTATTGAAACGGCCGAAAAGCATGGATAGTGCTTTAAGTAATTAGGGCATGAGAACTTAATCTAGTGAGCAATGCCATATTTCTGGACATGTGATTCTTTGTCGTTGCTGTCCGCCTGTCCCTTCTGCTGCGAGCCATGTGCGGATTGGATTGGTCAATTCATGTCTTGAACCAATTGGGATTGTTCTATTTGGGTCTTGGGAGGTTTGATGGGTCTACTTATCAACAATTTGTGGCATTTTTCTACCTCTGGTCTGTCTTTCGGCGTCATTAGGATCATCTTCCACATGTTACATGTCCTTATTAGCCATTTTGATTACCAGTTATCCTGACGGAATTGAGTAATGTAAATTGCAGGTTTTATGGAATCTCTATGGAGGGACATAGACTTAAACAGACTTCACCCGCACCCTGGCCATGACCTAAATTTGATAATCGTAACTCATGGGCTTAGCTCGCGCGTTTTTCTGATGAAGTGGTTTAAGTGGACAGTCGAACAATTCGAGCTTCTCAACAACCCAGAGAATTGCGAGTACCGGATCATGGAATTGGGTGAGGGGGGAGAGTACAGCCTGGCAGTTCATCACTCAGAGGAACAGATGCTTGAATGGGGTCTCTCTCCCGAGATGGTAGCTGACCAAAAATGGAGGGTTCATGCTAAGAGAGGTGAATGGAATGAAAAATGTTCGTGGTATCTTGATGGCTTCTTTGACAATCTAGCAACTGATACAGATACAGATAGCAGTGCGGAAGAGGGTTCTGATCATTTTGAAGACAGTGTGGAAGCTTGATGCAATAATGGTGTGGAAAATGATGAACATAAATCTGTTGCTTTCGATAATTGAAGATAGACTATATGCTTTTGTACAGGCCGGCGCTTCATTGGTTGCAGGTTCTTATGACGACGTTTAAGCTAATTCTAACCTCTCCTCATCTCTGTGTTGGATTTGGAATTGTTGTACTTATGAACAGTCGCCATTGTATCCGTTGTAGTTAATAGAAATCTAATCAATTCAAGTGTTTGTTAATATGTTCACTTGTGTTGTCAATTGTGCCAGTTATTTATTGCAATTTATGCCCCAACACTTGAGCATGGTACGAAAATGCAGTACTGATCCGCGGACCATGCATGAGTATATGACAATCTGATCCGCGGACCATGGTACGAAAATGCAGTACTGATTGCTACGTCACATTAATGGTGGCAAGATTGCGGTACTGGTGGTTAACGTAATAGATTGCCACTGTGACCATAATTTTATCTCTCCGGTATAAGAAAAAATACGTCACCAGTAGTAAAGGGAAATTCGAGGAAATATCAATAAATATTGGCTGGATTTTCCAAGTATTAGTTGCTATAACTGAAATCTGTTAGTAACATAACGGGAAATAACACGATGGCAACCCAAATTTTCATTCACTACTGCCATAAAAATGGCGTAACAGGCGCGCTTTTGATATCATGACCTGATCACACTTAAACTCAAGAAGTTGTTTCATGAAAACATCCAAGAGTCTGAACATAAGTCTGTATATCCTCTGTGTAGAATTGTGTAAAAAGCTATGATATGATACAGTGAACAAGATATGAATCAAAATTGGAGAAAAAGAATACATAAGTTTTGTTTTCCGAAGCTTAATACATGGACTTCAAGATCATTTCGTATCAACTTACCACCAGACTCGATGATTGTAAGCTATTTTTTCCCGATCTTTCAGCAATGAAGAAATTAATCGAACAAAAAGAGGGCCACTACAATGTAATATACTGATGCTTGAGTAATATACTCCTGTTAGGACTACAACAAGGTCAATGACAAGGCAGCGCTGCGAAGCTTCATGCCATCACTTTCCCATCTAGACTGTGGAGCGGTTGCTCCGGCAACAACTGCCTGCTCCATTAAAAATTTCAGGGATTAACATCATGCTGTTACCATGAAACATGTTTTACATAATCGGTTAATATAATTACATGACCCTGAGAAATTTTTTGATTATGATCTTCATTAAGTGATCAAATTCAATCCTGAATTAATTTAAACTCAAAACGTAAATTTTAACGATGGGACATTCGGAAATAGTCTCTCTAATCTCTATATTGATCACAAGAGTAATTCTTCTTGGCAAATAAATCAAGCCTCATGGCAGATGTTGACTGCATACCTTTCCTCTATTAACAGCTGCTACCAATGCAACATGTTGTCCATCTCTACCAAACTCATAGAAATAGTAAGTCCTGAATGACACGAGATTCAGCAAAATTAGATCAGGTAATCTGGTAAGCACTCGAGGGAAACATGAGCAGTGATGACAAGTTACTCGATCAAATTGCATTGTATTGTAAATCAAATTATAATTGAAGAAATTATAAGCGCAAGTTGGACAACTTCGACCACAAAAGTCTGATCTTCCGGACCTCCCCTATTTAAAGCAATAATATAAGGAGCCCGCTAGCCAGTCAATGTAAAACGATGATGAAGTAATACCTGAAACCTTCATCTTCTTTAATTTTAATAGTTCGTGCAGTGTATAGTCTAGCCCCACCTGATACGACATCAGGCAAACAATCAGATCATAATCAACATCAGCCTAACAGGTCATCGGGGTCAAGTCATTTCCGGAGTTTGGGTGCATAGTATAGGGTTATTTCGTGTTATATTCGTTTTAAGGTCAGTGGTGAAGGGTCGGATCAGTTTTGCTAGATCTATTGCGCATACATCAGAAAAAGTACATCCATTTTGGCCTGGTGAGAACAGTATTAACTGCTTAACATACCTGGAATGAAAAGCTTTGCGGCCTCTTTAAGTGAGCCTAGGCTACTGATATCCTGAGCCTGCAATCCCCAAAAACACGTCTTTTATGGTTAATCATGTATTCATGTCTTTGTCTCTAAAAATGAACACATACAGAAGCGTACGCAGTCTTTGTGAATGTTTCAGGTCATGATGGCCACGTAAGTTATGAAGAACAGAACAAACACAGAATACTACGCAAATGGACAGTAAATGACCTAACGTAAAAGACTCAAGATTGATAGCTACGGAGTATCGTTTTCAAATTCTACTCAGTAAAATCATTATATAAAAATAGTAACAAACCTCAAGGAAGGTGAGCTTCAGTGAGTTGGATGGCTTGATAATGACACTCAATACTTCATACCTGATGTAGGCAAATCAGGAACCTTAGTTACAAAAACATGGACCTAATATATGCTATAGTTATCAAGCTCCCGAAAGAGAGTAAATAATCACGGAGACAAGCAAAAATGCGGAGAAAAGAACACTTCCATACCCATCAGTAGATGCAAACCGTGCAGCAAACGTCTTAGTCTTTGCCTTATCTCCATAAAGCGATAAGCCTTGATTAAAATCCTTCAAAAGATAAATTGGGACTGAATCAAACATTAGTCGCGGAAAAACCAACCTGGGTAATGAAATTCAGTATCCACCTGCTACCCAATTTTGTTAACCCCCCGTCTCAATCATTTGTTTACCTTTGTCCCAATCTTCGTCCATAAATAACCCTTCTAAAGAATATCAACAAATGATTGGGACGGAGGGAATATGTGCCAACTGCCAAGCTTAATCAAGGTTTCATCCGCAACTGCCAAGCTTAATCAACGTTTCATTGGCAATCAATTCACAATCAATTGAGTAACTAACTATAACTAACTAACTAACTCGGTTAAAATGTAAATATCAGGTCCCCGTCTCAATCATTTGTTTACCTTTGTCCCAATGTTCGTCCATAAATAACCCTTCTAAAGAATATCAGCAAATGATTGGGACGGAGGGAATATGTGCCAGCTGCCAAGCTAAATCAAGGTTTCATCCGCAATCAATTCACAATCAAATGAGTAACTAACTAACTAACTAACTAACTCGGTTAAAATGTACTCCCTCCACACATAAATGTTCACCTCATTTGTCTAATATATGTGAGGAGTATTTTAATGAAATGGGGTGAGAACATAAGTGTGTGGAGGAAGTAATAAATATCAGGTTGAAGGATTTAGTCCTTTCGTTTCAGTCAATTGTTTACCTTTTTTTTTCTCTCGTGATATTACATTAATAAAAAATAAACGAATGATCGGACCACTCGGTAAAATGTAAATATCAGGTTGAAGGGACTAGGGAGGGATAACTAACTACATTCAACAAAAAAATACGGAGTAATGCAAAACATAAAAGACTACTCCCTCCGTCCCAACTCCCAATTATTTGTTTACGATAAATAAATGATTGAGACGGTGAGATTAAAAATAAAAGCGAAAGGAGATAAATAAGACCTCAGGCTCCATAATATCCTGAAACTGAGGAGGAACCCGAATCGAAAACCCGTCTCCGTAAAACTGAAACCATGACTTAGTATTCAAAATCCCAGAAAATAATGATTTTGGAGGACTTTGAGAAGATTCAGCAGCCAAAACTGCATTATTTTGCCTAAGGGTAGTAAAAGAAGCAATGCAAATAGATAATGATTGTAAAATAAATTCTCTTTTTTTTGAAATTACGGAGATATTGTGTGTAGGTAAGTTGGGTTTAGGGTTTTGTTGGTTGGGTTTGGAATGTGAGTTGAGGGAAGCATGAGAATAGAGAAGAATTGCCATGGAAATTGGAATGTTAAGGTGTTTGCCATAGGGAGTTTGTGTGTTTAGATAGTGTGGGGTTGGGATAATGTTTGTGGGATTATTAATAGGTAAGGTTTTCAAAGGGTGGAAGTCGGGTTACGAACTCGAGTCATCGGGTCAACACGGTTTTTGCAGGACAGTCATGCTAAAACCGTATTGAGCCGATCACGCGTGACCGAAATTTCACCCTTTACTCTATCTACGGAGTATTAGAAATGGTCATGGGTCGGGCTAAACCGAATTCGGGGCTAGTTTGTGTCGGGCCCATGACCTTGATTCGTGCTGGCTCAGTACTAGTTGAAGCAAGCCTAGCCAGGCAGGTTAGACCAATCTTTTTATTTTTATTTTACATTTTTGGACGAGTTAGGGTCGAGCCAAGTTAGGAGAACCGACCTAGGAAACAAGGCGGTCGGGCTACTTCGTGGGTTAGGTGGGCCGAAGGAGAAGTGAACCAATGGTGTGTATGACTTATGAGGTGGTAACAAAGCATAGCATCTTCATTGGGCCAGTACACTTATGTGTTTTAGCCTTGTATTCCATTTCATCTTCTTAAGTCTTTTCTTTTGATGCTATCAGCTCATATAATTTGCCAAGTCTTTCAACATCTAATGCCTTTTTGATTGCTTAAACCATTTCTACAATCTAAAAGTTATGGTATTAAGGTATGCTTGGTTTGAGGAAAATGATTTCCAAGACGAATATAATTATAACGAAAAATCTTGTGTGGACGCAGTAACGGATCTAGAAATATTTGTTTATTATGTTGTCGTGTTAAAATAATTGGGTTACGATGTTAGAAACGCTTGTGTAGTTGTGTGACATGACCGATTTCCATGAGTTCGAGAACTTGTACCAGATAAGAAAAATACTACATAATGAGTTAGATTACATATATTACACTTATATACATTGTGTTTTAGAACTTGAGTTTTATAAGAAAAGGCATCTTGTCTGAGAAAGGAGGATCAGAATATTTTCCTGTCAGTATTTCTGATGAAACATACTCATTTGCTGCTTCTGAATAATGTATGCCATCCCAGTTTATGTACTCCGTGCTGTCGTCGCATGCGTTGGCCGTGACTGATGTTCCATTTATAACTTTAGTTTGTCCACACATCACTCGACTGTCGTAGTTTACTGGTGCTCCTCCGTATCCACAGCATGCCATGATCGGTTGCTCAAAACCTGCAATTTTTGTTCAGGACTTAATGGTCTGTTTCTTTATATATGCTGTATTACTCCGACTCTTCATTAGTTCAGACGCGATATTACTCACCATATCTTGAATAGTTTGAAATGAGATTGGACTTTACTGTGTATATATCGACATAAGTGACATTCGCGTCTCCATACTGTCCCATCAGTTTTTTGCTTAGAGCATGGAGCTGCAGATTGAAAAGTTGTGCAGCTTGGTTGTGTGCACTAACACAGCCTAAGCTATCCAACTTTGACGGATCAGTTCCGAACTTGGCTATATTCTGAGGTAAGCATCCGAGAGGACCCGTATTGTGAATCCAAAAGTACCTCGCTCCTCCATCATATAATTTCTAAAACCAAAAAAGCAGTACTCTTGGTTACTCAACGGTTTTACCAGCTAAATTTAGCCAATATTTGTCGACTGCAGTCCACATATATTTACGTACCTTAATGCCAGCTTCAAATTCTTGCAAAATGTAGGGAATTGAGGCAAGAATTTGATCCAAAGTCTTAGAATAAAATGCCCCGGCAAGATCATTCTGGCCTATGTCGAACATGTAAAGGGCCTTACCAAAGAAATCCTGTCCGGGAATATATTTGTCGAATTTCCTACCTGTAAGGAAGAAGTTAAAAAAATTAGAACTGTCTTAGCCTCCTAGTCATCCTCAATTAACTCTGATATTCATTTTGATGTAGGAGTTTCTTCAGGAAGAGACAGATGGATCCCGAGCATACTTTTTGACAAATCTTGCACTTTATTTTTGAACCGGATGAACTGAACCACCTGAATCCCGAATGAGAAGGGGCTAACTGAAGTGGCCGTGGCTGGAAGAATTGTTGATCCTGCAGCAGCAAAGTTACTACCTCTTCGAAACATTGGAGCACCAACTGCATCGAGATATGGGTTCAGAAATGGCAGGTCCATTGCATCCACTGCACTTTGTAAAAAGA
>JAYMSF010001368.1:0-12205 GCA_036897335.1 Silene vulgaris
TTCGAACTACAAACGAATTATCAATAATACTACTATTACCTTTATGCAATCCTCCCCTCTCGATTTCTACACAATACTGTCGACTCTTGTTTGAGCCGGATGAAAATTGGGCCTGTACTTATTCTGTGACCCACAAACAAATTGGGTTAGGCCTGTGTAACCGTACCCATTTATTTTGCAGGCCGAATGGGACCGGTCATGAACAATATTAACCGAAATCAGTTTCAGCTTATTAAGTTTGATACTGCACCAAAATCTACATATGTTACATGGAAGTATGGGACAAGTCCAACACTCCATCCTTTAGATACATATATACATATTTAACCAAACAAACCACAAATTACAAGTGTAAAGTTACAATAAAATCCAAGGACGGGGGTTTCTTTTGATGTAAACCGTGTCGAAAACAGATGGAAACACCTCAATTAGGTTGAGGAGTTTTCTGTGAAAGAGTTTGAGCTATAGCTCTTATGGTATTTGGAGTTGTTCTGCAGCATCCTCCAACCAGTGATGCACCTGTCTCATTCCACTTCTTTACATACGACACAAAGTCTTCTTCGTCTGCTGCCCCTGTCGTCTTCTGTAATCAAAAAAGCAATTTCGTTATCACTTATGCAAGCGATAAAATAAATTTATGGACTAATTAACGATAAGTAAGGAGACGAAGAGAAAGAATGAAATCTGTTCATTGCTTACCAGCCATTGTTTCTTAATGCCATCATATGTCTCGCCACTGTTCGGATAAATGACTACTGGTTTATCAGTTTCCTGTCATGACCAAGTTTGGCATATGTTAAATTAGGGTCCATAAGAACAGGTTAGGTCATGTCGGGTTTGTGTCTTGTCATGTTCACATCACCATTTAGATAGAATCGGGTTTGGTTATTTGCTCATTATCAAGTCGGTCATTTAATCTGCAAAATCTCTTTGACTTCATTATTGTTAAGCTAAATATTTATCGTGTACCCAGCCGAGCCAGTTAAATAACAGACCTTCCTGATGTTCAAAATGAGGTCATGTATGAATCTCGGAGGAGTGCAATTGACTCCGACAGCTGCTACATTCTTACACGAGTCTGCAACCGCTGCACATTCCAAAATAGAATCACCACTGGACACATTAGTCCCGTTCTTACAAGAGAATGAGAACCAAGCCGGAATCTTGATGTCTTCTTCCTGAAGCAGCTCAGCATAGGCCTGAAACATGTTCAAAGCGGTCTCAGACAACTAGTGAAGCGAGTACTTGAGAAACTGATGAGTCGTTCAACTCCATTCATCTCAATTTTGAAATGTAGAAACCGATACCTTGGCTTCTAACTTGTTCGGGATTGTTTCAAAAGCAATTAAATCAGCTCCCGATTCTGCCAAAATTTGAACCCTTTTCCTATGGAAATCTTTCAGTGTTTCTACACTCACTGATTCGCCATAGTCTCCACTGTCGACAAATTAAAGAATAAGATTTCACTACAGTAATTTACTAATTTATCATAAGTTGACAGTAAGAGATATCTTACCTGTACTCGGAACCGTCGGCCAAGTAAGCCCCATAACTGCCTACAGAAGCCGCAACTAAGATTTGTCTTGTTTGTACATTTTCATCGACATCCCAAGACCCTTTTGTGCATCTATCGTTATAAATATCACGTGCCTCACGAGCGATTTCAACACTTCTTCTGAGCAGCCCTTCACTTTCAGCTGTAGATAATCCCTTGTCTTCAAAACCTTGAATAGTAGCCTGCAGGTAATTTACAGTCCCCACAAAATTAATCAAAAGAAGCCAAAGAACTAACTGAAAACGTGAACAATATATCGAAAGGGACAAAAAATCATACGAGACAGTTCTATGTAATCTAGGTGTACCTGGTAAGATGCTGATATTATGATGTTTGCACCAGCGTCCAGGTAATCTAGGTGTACCTGTCATATAAAAACACATAACATCTTACTTTGTGAAATGAAGTTTGTAAATTAACTCGTACAGAAAGTATAAATTGTTGTACGTATAAATCACATCCCTTATAGTCCGAAACTGTAAAAATGTACTCCGGATAAAACAACAATAACAACGACCAAGTATTAATCCCGAAATTAGACGGGATTTCATTCTCAACCTCTAAGGCTCTACTGTCAAAAATCACCCATGCTTTGTGCTAAGACATAAAAGAGAATAAAATTCAAACAAAATATTTTGTGCAAATTTCACCTTTTTGTAACATGGAATTTGAGTCCTCTTAATAATTTTTCGCCTTTCACTTAATCTCCTTCAATCTTCATTTTAATACTATCTTGTCCAACCTGATAGATTGTACCCGATAGTCTGGCACAATCAATAATTTTATACCTTCGCATTAATTTCCGATTAAATTGTTTGGCATGTAAGGCTTTGCTCTTTTGGACTTAATTTTAGCTCATTTCAGTTGAATTCAGTTCGATTCACTTCAGCTCAGTTTGATTCAGCCTCATTCAGTTCAGTTCAGCTCAGTTCAGTTTTTCTCTTCACAGATTAACTTTTACTTCAATTCAGTTCAGCTCCATCCACTTCAATTCAGCTTCATTCGGTTTAGTTTAGTTCAGTTCAGTCCAAAAGAACATGACGAAGTGATAAGTAGTGTCACACTTGACTTTTTAAAGTTTTTTTATTGCTTATTGTGATTATCATTTTATCCTTGAGTCTATGAATTGACAACCTTAGTGGTTAATGTGTAAGCCCACTTTGTTTAAATTCAAAGAAACAATCAAAAATGTCAATTCTAAAATAAAGGAGACAATAATGCCAAAATAAATAAGCACTTATTTTATTCATTAACGTCCAGAAAGTTTGGCCAAATAAGTTTGGAATCTATCCTAAACAATAATGTAACTAGTTCATATAATCGACCTTGTTCATCTAACGTTGTACTGTACAAGATTTCAATTATTGGCTCATTATTGATTTAGTGGATTCCTTGCAAATTAATTTAAATATAAAAAGATCGGTACTTTAATTAGCTAAATGAGCCAAATTTATTCATTTCCGGTGTAAAGAGGGTGGTCATAAGGGCGTTTCATACTTTCATGCTGACAGAATTTGAACTCATATCATGTGTACCACCTCTCATGAATCAAATATTGAAAGTCAAATCATAAGACACAGTCACATACTATTTGTTTACACAATCTAATTAGAGAATAATACGCCTTAAAATACCAAAAGAATGCTTTAACATATATATGGTAAGATTGAAAGCACATTCGTGTACAAACCGATAAACAATTAGTTTTTGTTTGTTAAGACTGTTTGAGGTTAATATTGCCATAAATATTACAGAGTGCTAGTAAAGCTGCTTTATACAAGTATTTGTAAACAGCGAAACTAATATTTTAGTTTAATAATGACAGAGAGCTTGTGAATGACAAAGACATAACTGCGAGTCTGTGATATCACCCATTTGCTTCCCCATAAGCAATGATCATTTAATAATGTTTCAGGCCGCGATAATTTACATTGTTAATTAGCAAATAAGTAATAAATTCTAAAATAATTCATGTGTACCATAAATTTGTTGACTTAGTTCATTATGCTAATAATGTGTGCAATGGTCGATCTTAGAATTCAAGTCGGACCCGAACGCATTTGCGACATAAGGTGTTCAATTCCTTATGCGTGCATAGAGGCTTAGATGGTTTGGGTTTCCGATAAGGCGATAAGTACGAGTAAGTGTACGAGTCACGTAACCTTTAATTTAAGGGATGAACTATCTCTGTTACAAAGCAAAAGGATAACTTATGCGCCACATCGCATATCAAGATCCACTTGCTTTTGCGTAAACGGATGTTACGTTTTTCATAATACGGCAGTCAACAAACTTTTATGTAACTCTACAATCCAAAACTTCTTTTTATTTTTATTTTTTTGGAATGACGAGAAAACCACACCCGCTATCTTTTGGTGCGCTTTGTGACAAGATATGAAAAACTTCATTCATTCACGACCAATTGCAAATCTAAAATAACCAACATAGTTATACCTACATAATGGTGAAGTTATTGTCATATACTCGGAGAATTTAATAAGACACTTAAGTAAAATTATCATACATCGGTAATTAACGTTACGAAACGATTAATTGAGTCTGACGCACAATAGTAGAGAAGAAATAATATCATGAAATAATATCATGGTATGAGAGTCAGTGACCAAAAGGTCACGGGTTCAAATCCTGGCAAGCCTCTAATAACTCGCGAAATAGAATTTCAGCACATGGTATGAGGGGCCTGTGCACAAACCACTCTTCGAGCTCAATAGACACTCGAGTGAGGGCGTATTAGGAAATAAATATAATTGTTTAACTTCAATCATCACCTTAAGGTTTTGGTTGAGTTGGTTCATCTATCAATAACCAACTTACGAAACAATTGTATTCACAGTAATAACCTAAATTCAGCGTTAAGTCAATAATAATTAACGTTATTACCAAAAAGAAAAATATAGAAAAAGAAGAAGAAAACTCACCCGTCGAATAAGATGTGGAGAGTGAATCAAACACTTAGCACTCCAAAGAGGATCATTAAGATCAGCACCATGTCGTTCCAGCTCGGTCGCTAACCCGCCATCCAAAATCGCGTAATTACACCGCGATTTTTCGAGGAAATTAGTGATGAAATTCGTATGATTTAACGAATCACCCATACTTAATATACTCTAAATTATATGATAACTTATTTTTTGGTTGGATAAATGTGAAGAATTGAGCAAGGAGGTAAAGTTGACACTTATAGTTTCTTAGACGTTGCCAGCTGCATGCTTTGTTTATATAGCAACGGGAAAACGAGACAGTGAGTTTTGGTTTTTTTTGTATTACTCCTTCCGTCCGGGTCAATTGTCGTCCTTTAGTTTTGGCACACAAATATCAAGGAAAAAGAAGGGGCCCAATCTAAGTAGAAGAAATTGACTGTGAAGGATAAATTTGTTCATCAAATATGATCATAATGTCGAAAAGACAACAATTAATTGAGAAACCCTAAAATAAAATAGGACAATAAATGACGGGTAGAGTGTATCATTATTGCCAGAACATATGCGTGCAATCGTGCATGTGTGATTTTGCGTTATTTATTTCTTTAATTATATTATTTATTATTTATTATGCTAATTAATATGCTGTGATTTATTCCATTTGAGTATTCTAATTAGTAATTTACGTTATCATTTGTTCATTAATTAAGTTGTTTTAGATGTGGATCCAACAGTCGGTTGCCTCGTCATTTGTTTCGAGTTTTGGGTAGAATCGATATTGTTCGTAAGAATAATAATCTAGTACCCATCACGGCATCACTTTAATAATACACAAATTATACAAAGGAAATGGTCCATTTGTGGAATGAATTATGTTATGCGGAAGTGTCGACGATGCCTCTGTGTTGGGTCTCTGTCTCGATGTTCATGGTTCATGATAGTACGATATTGTCTCTATAAGGCCGAGACCTCACAGATTTACTCTTAAAACTCTTTTCCAATATGCCTCATAGGCCCATACTATTATATTTTTGGACACTTAGAAATATGATATTTTATATTTACATCATTGATGTAAAACATGAGTTTGCACCTTAACAATACTCTTCTCAAACTAATGACCACCATTTTGACTTGGACGTTAACGTTTGAGGAGAATTCCCTCCACCTTGTAAGTTGTAACCATAACTTTTAGACATCCTTAGCATTATCAACCTATATTTCGTGGACACTTGTAAAATTGATATGTCCTCTTTTTTTTAGACCTCCTTTCAATCAATAATTATTTATTGTTCACAGAGGTTAAGCAAAGAGAAATGAGTGAATTTGGACCACACAAAACCCTATAAGCCCACATGTACATAAAAGATGCCCACAAAAGATGACCAGATAAGGAAATAGATAACTATTCACTAAAACACCCTAAAATGAAAATAGATAATTATTAATCGGGACGGAGGGAGTAGTGAGGGGCATAATTGAAAGTTCGTTAAAAACCGCCGGACGGTTTGGAGTAATGTGTCGATGCCGAATGGCAATTGGGTTATTTTAAGGCCGAACACTAAGGCCAAAACAAAATACTGAAACGGGCTTGAATTATGAACTTCGTTGAAATACCCCGCGTCCTTGAAACTCAAACAAGACCGAACACGTTTTCTGTTTTACTCACGGCCCACATGAATAATGAAGCCCAATGACATATTAAAACGTAACCAAATTACTTTGATGGTTTGATCAGAATATCATATCTTTGGTTCGCATTTGGTAAACTCTCGCATATACGTAATAACCTGAAATCACATATACTAGGTAAGTCATTCAAGAGTGATAGATTCGAAATCTAAAAGGGATAAACTCAAGTCAAATACTCCACAAGATTGCTCTTGTTGAGGCTCGAACCCGAGTCCCCTGAAAGTTTCACCCACGTTTTAACTTCACCCTTGCGGGCATATCTTTAGTAGTTTAGGAGTATTATATTGGTCTTAAACTTAAAACTGGTCAAGTATCATACCCCTTTGTGTATATAAAACAAATATATTGTTTTTCTCTACTCATTCTTATACGTCATTGCTCTTTCATGTACAAGTATTACTCTTTCATAGACTTTTTTTCATAATTATTCCGTACCATGCCCTTCTTGTAAAAAAAACCCCTCTTTTTCTCTTCCACTTAAGAATTAATCAAATCTCAAATCTTAACCAATGAATGATTCTTAGTTCTCATATGAATCAGGTGGTAACTCTTCAGCATTTACGCATCTATTCTTTTGTATCAAATTAATTAGATCCAAATTAAATGAAGGTGATTTCAATTAGGGTTTGTGTTTCTATAATCATTGGTTCCCAATTTGAGACAAGTAGCCAGCATGGAATACGTACTATCAGATTTGATTTCAATAGTGGATGTCATGTTCATTACATAGCCAATTAGAATGATTTCATTTTGAGATTTTGAGATTGACGACTACATGGCCAATTACTAACAATTGATTTAAGTATCGTGTACAATAGCAGGGATTGACTATGGTGTGCGGGGTTGTGAAGAGGAGGGGGTCGATGGGTTAAAGGTTGTGCACGGTGGAAGCAGCGGTGGTTAGGCGGTCCGGCAGCCGCCGACGATGGTGGTAGATTGGTAGAGAGGTGGAGGGAGTAAATTGAAAAAAGTACAAAATTGAAAAAAGAGTGTTAAAATGGAAGGGGTAAGATGGTAAATCATGTACATGATTAAGTAAATCATGTACATGAATGAGCAACACCCTTCTTATATACACAAGTTATACAAATATTTTACTTAATGTTTTACAATGATTTTTTTTAAGACAAAAAGACCTTATGTAATTTGGTTTGAAATGTAGAAATAGAGCGTGATTTAATGTTGTTAAAGTAAAAGGAGTTAATTATTATAATAAAAATTTAAAGGCTCAATTTAGAATAATTTGGGCAAACTTAAGGGAGAATCACCACTTTCGCAGATATACAAACCATTGATAGATGAACCAACTCAACCAAAACTTTAAGGTGGTGGTTGAGACCCAACTATTATAGTTATTCTTAATGTTCATCTACCATGGTATCAGAACCAGTGTGACCGAAGGTCACGGGTTCAAACCCTAGCAACCTCAAAACTCCTCAAAAACCACGAAGTGGAATTTCAGCATACGGTATGGGGGGCCCTGTGCACTACTAACCACTCTTCAAGCCCAATGGACATTTGAGTGAGGGAACGTATTAAGAATAATTATAATAATTGTGCCTTAAATAGCTGGGCCTTAACTACCATCTTAAGGTTTTAGTTGAGTTGGTTCATCTATCAATTATGTCGTCCTAGGACCTAAGGTCAACACAATGTTTAACATCCATACATACTCCCACTACTAAGTACTCCATAAACCTCTACTAATAAGGGTTCTTTTCTTTTGGGTTTGAATGGAGATGGACTGAACTGAATTAAGCTAAAGTGAGCTGGAGGAGCTTAATTGTTGAATTGAATTGAAATTAGCTGATGATTGAATTGAATTGAAATGAGTTGAAGTGAACTAAAATTAAATTGAAAAAAACAGAGCCTAACCACGTACTCCATTGATGATGGATTCTATGCCATTACTTCTAACTTGTTTGTCTTTTCTCGTATAATCACACTTCCTGTAAATATTGTAATATCTATTTCGTCATTTTTTTTTCTATAATCTCAACATCAAACGACGACTTGATTTTACAATTCGAACTACTTAAAATAGTAATAGTTCATGCTAATCAATTACACATTTGTAGTAGCATTTTGTAGTTATCCTCCTAGCCTGGTTCCTCCAAAAGACATAAAGCCAAATACTAGTTGAATCATAATGTAAGTTCATTTGTACCTTTATCTTTTGGTAATCCAATATATAATAAGATTAAGGCAAGTATGTAAGTAAATAAAAGTCCACCGAAGCAGTTTAACAGTGGATAAAAAGTCAATATAACTACTCTATTATCTCCGAACCTCATCACCAAAAATCTAGAAAAGAGTGGTCAGAATTATTAGTGATTCTTTCATATTTGCTTTTACACTTTCTAGTTTTTCGCAAGGCGACAATATCTATACTACTTACCTTATCAATTCTTTATAATTACTAACTTCTTGTTACTCTAATCTAAATGTTTTGAGCTTGATGATCTTACTAATCGAGGTTCAAAGGTTATTAGCATCTCTATAATCCGTCTTAATAAAGTAAATAATAAGTGAGTTTCGTATTGGTGGTTACTCTTACTCATACTAAGGTTCGATATTTGCTAGTGAGAATGAAACAAACTTCTTGCTTTCGAGAGCACTCGTTTTGTGGGAGTTACTCACTGCTGTCGATCGTAAACCTCTCAAGTTATACCAATTAGACCAGAAAACAATTCTTCATTATTGTATTTCGAAATTAGCGAGGAATTAAAATAGATAATCATCATAATTGAGTAGATGAACTAAGAATGAAGAGCATAGCTTAAGCACCTAATCATTTTGATACAAAGTTAATTAGTTGAAGTGGTAATGTGATATCATGCATTTAACTTGATTTCGTCGTATATATATTAAGATGGATGAAATGGTTTAAGACAACTCGTATATAATAAAAACAAACAATTTGTAATATGGCTCATCAACTTTAATTAGGGTATATAATGTCAAATTATTACACATGTTACTTGTTTCACGTTAGAAAAGCTGTTAATCTATCTACTTAATAATATCAAATGTAAGTCGATAATTTCTGAATTATGAGAATCAGATTGGATCTTTGTAGTACTAAAGTATCTACAAATGTAGGATAATTTATTTAGGTATATACATGACTAATTAACTCCCAACTTTACTGACATTCCTAAGTACATGCATGTAATATACACATAACACATACGAGTATTTATTAGTTTACATATAGATATAGTGTCAGTAATTAAAGCTTTAAGGAATCCACAAAAAATTTACGCATGAAGTAGACATTATCATCACATTCCCTTACTCTCTCTGCCATTCATTTTTTATCATCAAATGCTATTTTGTGCCCTAAATTTTTGGATATCACGTGATTTACTACTCCACTTTTATGTTTCATCAATGGACCACCTAAGCTACCTTCATTTTTATTCTTTTCCCACATTATTTTTTACTCCATCTTTTTAATCCTAATTATCATTTAAGACAGGTGCATCCGTCTTAAGTTGAAAACATGTCGGATATATAAAGAAAAGTATAAGATTTGTCTTATATGCTCAAATACAATGATGTTTGACTCGTTTTATTGTTAATACCTCCTTCGTAAGGGGAATTAACTGTTTCTTTAATTACTCCTCTATTTTCCCTCCTTTTTTTGTTTAATTAATATACATAATCCTTGTTATTTGGCCTTTTCTTGGAAAGAAACAATGATAGGTTATTATAATAGTATGAGGTATGACACTATTAAAGAGTAGGAAAGTGATAAAGAGTAGAGTAAGTCTTAAGCATGGTACATTGGCACCCAATACGGATCTTATCTATCTCTTTTTTATTTTTAGCTCTTCTTTTACTTTGATTATTCTTAGCAAACTTTGTTACTTTGATAAGGGAATTTGTGATATGTGAAGGGTGATTCTATACTCCCTTTGTACCAATTGTAGCATTGCATGATTCATAGAAACGTCATTAAAAGGGAAAGGAGGAACATGAAACTTGTAGAGAGTATAACTCGGTTTTGAGTTCTGACGTAGGCTCAGTTTGGCAAACAACATACTGGGTTAAATTAGTAGATTGCCAAATTAACAAATCTTCTAATTTTATGTGTTTGGTAAACGACATATTCTGATAGCATACTGACGGGGATTTAATAAAGACTTATTTTTAGACCGTGTTCTTTTGGACTTAATTTCAACTAATTTAAGTTCCATTCAGCTTTATTCAGTTCAATTAGCTTGGTTCAACTCAGTTCAGTTTACCTCTTTTCAGCCGAAAAGAACAAAGCACTCATAAGAGCATATTTAATTTATACATGAAAACAATATAATTTTCCTATAATCTGCTAACTTGCTAAATGTCCTTTATTAATTCCGCTAATCTAATATGATAGTCAAATCTGTTAACCATATTCTGCCAACATGCATTATCCGCTATTATAAATCTGTCTCTACAATATTTTGATTGATGTGAATCAAAATGATCAAGAGTTGACTTTGTACGGAAACAGAAACTGCCATACACACAAATCTCATAATTCCATTTACATTTTACCCTAAAACACACATAAATAATGAGTGTAGTTTATGATTAGGTAATGAGCAAACCAATACAATGTCTCTTAGTTAAACGTTAGACGGAAAATGTTAGATAATTTGTCCCTTACTTAATGCGTTTTTAGACTAACAAGAATGGAATTTGCTAATTGTATAGCTAGGACAATTAGCTTATATACTTAATGTACGACAAACTTCAATTTTAGATGTTTACGACGTCAGACAAAATAACAATAAACATTTTATTAGTACATTTGATGCCGTGAGACCAACGTTGTTTGTTGTTTCACTTGTTTGTCTACATGTGGGTTGTAATAAGCAGGAGCGTCTGAGGCCCTGGACAACCACGGACGGGGGAACCGGGCCTCCAGTTTTGATCACCATATTTACAAGTTTTATTAATGAAATTCAATACAAACTTCGAAATATAATACACTTGTACATTCATGTTTATTAGGGCCTCATTTTTTTTTTCTGTACCGAGACTCCATTTATTTTAAAATGCCCCTTATAAATGTTTGTATTTTTAGTTTGTTTTTAGAATTAACCATACCGGATTTATTTAACAAATTATGAATACAAGAGAATTTGTATTGTTATGTGAAAATTAAACAATGAGCGGTTTTACAAATGGACAATAATGATAGAGCGTCGTCCTAAGTGGTTTTGACATGACTAGGTACCAGGCACCGTGTCAGCGGTTCATAATCAAGTTGTTTTGATCGTGTTGCGACTTCTCATTGTTCTCTATATATCAATAAAGTATGAGGGCTTTTAAGTTGTAATTAATCAGCTCATATAAATTTGAGTCAGAACAAACCGTTCTAATATCGACCCGTTACAAAGGATATAAACTAATACTTCGCACAAATCTTTGTCAAAGGTTGTTAGATTCAGATTATAAGTTTGTCCAAATGAGTCAATATTATGTCTATTAGTACTTTTTTATTAGAGGATTAATAGGAGCAATAATAGACATTTAATTGTGTAATTACTCAAATATATTACGGCGGAAGAGCAAGGGAGTTTGTCTATATACGGGTTGGACTATAATAGCAAGTCAAAGTGGGTGAAGATTCCTAGGTTTATAAACGTATCAGTCAACACAATGACTAAATATATCGCCTTTTATTCATCTTTATTTACTTTATTAGTGAAGCTCCACGTCAAATCTATAAATAATTAGATAATGACTCGAGCTTACTTTTCTACAATGTCGCAATGGGAGGGAGACAGTGGGATGACAGTGTGTTCTTCATTTTCTTTAGATTAGGTCACTAATTTAATCACTTGATAACGAAAGGGAGCTAATTTGATCCGTAATTGAGTCATTGCGAGCGTTTGAGAAATAGTATAAGACTTTGGAGAACCGGAAATTCTATTAGTATCTTATATTAGAGTTTTTTGTCAAAAACTACCTTATATTTAGGTATATTTGTAAAAACACTACCTTAAATTAATTTTTTTGTTTT
>JAYMSF010001369.1:0-12204 GCA_036897335.1 Silene vulgaris
AGAAGATGAAGATGTAAATAGAATTGTAAATTGTATTGAATGAATAATTATCTGTACATGGGGCTAGGTATATATAGAAGAAGATGTAACTAACTAATCCTAGTCAAAGTTTGTTATGCTAGTCAAAGTTTGTTATGAGTTTGTTAGAGAGTTTGTTAGAACAACTAGAAGCTTCTAATGGAAATATCTTCAATGATGGAGGCTTGCTGGCTCGATGAAGAAGAAGATATTTTGCTGATGATGTAGTATGCTGCTTGCACTTGATTGTTGAAGCCTCTGATTCACACTAAAGTATAATTATGTTGAAAATGATACGGTTACACTCGGTGTACGTTTCCTTGTATACTTCCAACTCTATACACAATGGACAAATCTTACTTGGCATTGTTAAAAGTAATTCAAAATATGACCAAATTACATTTAAAAAGAAGGTAGAAAAAGAACCTTACATTTTTAGTTGTATTACATGCTTACTTTTTTTTTTTTCTCTCATTAAACCCCAAACCGCATCATATAAAGCTTAAATTTATCTTCCATTTTACCACGAGATTGCGTAAAGATGGGACTATATGTATCGGCCTTATGCATCGGCCTTGTAATAATTTTATTATGGCTTCGTAAAGATGGGACTACATGTAATAACACAAATACAAATTATTGTTGAAAATAAAATGGCTACACTTATTATATATCGAAATAAATATGAAATAAATAAATGAGTTATTTTATGTCACGATCAACAATATAGGATCATGAAAAACATAAAGATGAGTAACTTAATGAGAGACTATATGTCCCAAGGTTTTGTATCAATTTAACATAATGTTGTGTTTAATATCAAAATCGAAATAAAACAATTCCCTAATACCTTTGTTTAGAATATACTTCGTATTTTGGATAAAAAATGCAATGGCTCTAAAAATTATTTCATCTTTATTAGCTCTTGTAAATTTTTTATTGCAATTGTAAATTATAGATATGACATGATGTTATTAACCTCAAAAATATTTTAAATTTTTTATTGCAATAAGTGTATACCCATGCAATTTGTACGGTATTAAACCCAGCTATGCCATATTTTCTTGGTCTTAAAGTCATCCATTTATACTTTCAGTTCAAATCCTATATATAAGTTCCTCATCTCAAAGAAAATTCAATTCTAAGATTTTAATCCAAAAACGTCTAGTTTAATTCATACTCACTTTCCAATAAGTTTTGTATAAATTCAGTTCAGATCCTATAAATTCATTGAGAAAAATTCAAATCCTATATATTCAGTTCAAAAGAGTCAAGATTCCATAAATTTACTTCAAAATAATAATTCAAAAAATGAAATTAATAAAACATGTCCTTAGACTACGTTTATAGGTAGGGCTAGCAAGGTCCAGGCCTAGAATAAGGAAAAAAAAAAAAAATTAAAAGAAAAAGATAAACTAAAAGGAATATAGGAACAAGGTTTAGAAAACCAGTTCCACATGTTCCATTTCTAGACCTTCTGGAACTAAATCAGGAACACACCAAATTTCTACCTGTAGAAGAAATATAGAGATGTCAAAATAGTGTATATATTAATAAGTAGGTTAAGGGAGGGCTACAGGAACAACGGATAAAACAATAAATTCAGAAACTAGTTCTTGTAGGTAGGTTAATAAGTATATATTAATATTTGAATGCAGGAACTAGGTCTAAGTAGGGCTGCAGGAACAACGGATAAACATGGTCTTACTTGGTTACCCCCACAAAGCACAAACACATCTTGCTTGTCCAAGAATAAAACAATCATCCATGGACCATGATCCACCTCACCCCTGACATCATCTACTGCTGCATGCAATCCAATCAAAAGTTGTTTCATTTCATGCAACTCATGCATGAATGCATCCACTATATAAACTACCACCATTGCCCTAATTTATATCATCAACCAAATTTTATATATTAAAAACCTAAGATAATAATCCTTTCAATTCATAATAATATAATCTTCCTTCGCTAATTTAATCACAATCATGAGCAACAATCAAGCAGAATTAGTGTTCTTTCCGGCACCCGGTGTGGGCCACCTAATTTCCACCGTGCAATTAGCCAAACTTATCCTTGAAACAAATCAATCTATTTCCATTTCTATCCTTTTGTTTACACTTCCTGTCCATTCTTCCAAATTAACTGCCTTTGTTGAGTCAGAGTCACGTAACAATCCGTACTCGACCAGACTCGTATTTGTATCTTTCCCTAACCTAACCAACATGCCTGACCTGGCTTCACCCGATATCTTCACAACAGTCATTGGGCTGTATAAGCCGCTTGTCAAAGAGATGTTGGATGATCGAGTCAGGGCCGGGTTGCCCAAACCAGCCGGGTTTGTTCTTGACATGTTTTGCACCACATACGTGGATGTTGCTGATGAGCTAGGTGTGCCTTCTTATCTTTACTGTACTTCTGGGGCTTCAACCTTGAACTTTATGTTTTGGGCTCAGACATGGGCTGAGGATCAAGGACTCAGGGCCCGTGATTTAGCGGTCAAGCTCAGTGACCCGAGTGGTTCATTTATCGTACCTGGGTTCAAGTATCCGATGACAAGTAAGAATATTCCTGCGGTCTTTAAAGAAGAGTTTGGGGGTGGAATAATTCTTAATTTTACAAGACAGTTTAGAAAAATGAAGGGTATTTTGGTCAATTCATATGTGGAGCTCGAATCGTTTGCCATCCAATCATTGCAAAATAGTGAGGACATAACTATCCCACCTGTTTACCCGGTGGGTCCCGTAATGGATCTTAAAAATGGAGATGGGACCCAGGATAAAGAGAAAGAGTCTATTATGGAGTGGCTTGACGGTCAAGCTGAATCCTCGGTCGTGTTCCTTTGCTTTGGGAGTATGGGAAGCTTTGGTGAGGATCAAGTTAAGGAAATCGCCCATGGTCTAGAGCGATCTGGCCATCGTTTTCTATGGGCCCTACGAAGGCCGCCATCCTCAGAGAAGTCGGAATCCCGCAGTGACAGCGGGACCTTCTTAGAGGCCCTTCCCGAAGGGTTTCTCGATCGCACGACCCAGAGAGGGAAGATTATAGGGTGGGCCCCACAGGTTGATGTGTTAGCCCACCCAGCAGTAGGTGGATTTGTGTCGCATTGTGGGTGGAACTCGACGTTGGAGAGCCTATGGCATAATGTCCCAATTGGCACGTGGCCCATGTATGCTGAACAACAGTTGAATGCCTTCGAGTTAGTCAAAGAGCTGGAATTGGCAGTTGAGATACGAATGGATTATAGTAGGGATTTGAAACTTGGAAAAGATAACTTTATAGTGAAAGCTATAGAGATTGAAGAGGGGGTTAAGAAATTGATGAGTATGGATAAGAAAATGAGAGGAAATGTTAAGGAAATGAGTGACAAAGCTAGGAAAGCATTAGAAAATGGAGGATCATCTTATAATTCATTGGGTTCTTTTATTAAAGATGTCTTAAACAACTATTCTTGAACAATGATGTGAATTGTGAAGGGTGAACGAGCGCATGTTCAACTTGGCTACTAATATCATTTACTGGTTTTTTAATTGTTTACATTATTTGTGTCAAAGTGTGTTTAGTTAACTAATGCGTATTTATATGCGGTTCTATTTGAGTTTTTACACATCCTTTGAATCTTGTATTATTATGTAATTTTATTGAATATTATACTATTATTTCTTCATAAAGTATTTCTTATTTCATTTTTTCCATTTTTCATTATTAAATGGCAAAGATTTACAACTTTACATGCCCATAAGTCGATATAGAGTATGAATCCTCTTCATTTCTTTATCTTCATTTCCTTCCATTTTCTCTAATATAATAATATTAAATCATTTTTTTCTCTCCACCTCACCCAATAGCTAACCGTTGATTGTTTTGAGATAAAATCCGGCCATGAAGTGATAATGGAAGAAAATTGAGAGGGAAAGAAATAGAAAGAATCTCAATTAGTGTATATATACAAGCCCACCCTACAACAGGTGGATTTGTGTTGTGGGTGGAACTCGACGTTAGAGAGTCCGTGGTTTAATGTCCGTACACAAGAATTTGGCTTTTGCGCAATAATGTTTGTCTTTGTCCCAACACTCGTTTCCCACGTGAGCCATAACCCATTCCTTCTACAAACCACAAAACTTGTGAAGGATAAAACTTGCACTGTTGTTCTAGTATAGGCTTATAGCTACACACTCAGCTTCAAACCATTCAACAATCTTCTCCGAAAACAGATCCAATGACAAAAACAGAGCTAGTAATTGTGCCTACACCAGGGATGGGCCATTTGTTCTCGATGGTCGAGTTCGCTAAGCTCATTGTTCGAACCAACCCGGACATCTCAATTGTAGTCCTAATCTACCTTGTTGAAATCAACGAGTCCACCAAAATTCAATCCTACATTGACTCCCAGTCACTCGAAGTCAACCCGACCCAAATCGTCTTCATTACTTTACCACCTCTCTCGAACCCACCTGATTCCTCCGACCCTAATTTTCTTGCGACCGTAATCCTGCGTCAGAATTCCCTTGTCAAGAAAGCGGTCCAGGACCGCCATTCCAAACCCGCTGCTTTCGTCCTTGATCTTATCAATGTTTCCATGATTGATATTGCTAACGAGTTACACATTCCTTCTTATATTTACTTCACTGCAGGGGCTAACTTCTTACACACCATGTTACATTTCCAAGAGTTTGCGGATGAACAAGGGGTTGTTGATGTCACCGGATTGATGGATGATCCGGAGAGCGATTCGGATATACCCGGGTTTATGAACCCGGTACCTACCAAGGTTTTGCCTTGGATGTTGCTTGATAAGGACAGTATTTGGCCTAAGAAAATACTTGATCTTGCTAGAAGGTTTAGAGAAGCCAAGGGTATTCTTGTCAATACGTTTACGGAATTGGAGTCTTCGGCGATTGAAGTCTTACAAAGGAAAGAAAACGTTCCGACAATTTATCCTGTGGGCCCAATTCTATCGTTAGAAGGCCGTGGCGATTTAAAATCGTCTAATAATGATATTTCGTCACTAAATATGAATGATGAGGAGAGTATCATTAGTTGGTTAGATGGGCAGCCCAAGTCATCGGTTGTATTCCTATGTTTTGGGAGCATGGGATCCTTCAATGCCGAACAAGTCAAGGAGATAGCGGATGGCCTAGACCGTTCGGGTCATCGTTTCTTATGGTCGCTTCGAAAACCAATTCAAGTTGGCAGAATCGGTGCTTTACCAAGTGAGCATATGATATTCGATGATGCTTTACCCGAAGGCTTTATAGACCGGACGGCCCATAGAGGGAAAATAATCCCATGGGCTCCTCAAGTCGCGGTCCTTGCTCACCAAGCAATAGGCGGGTTTGTCTCGCACTGTGGTTGGAACTCGATACTTGAAAGCATTTGGTTCGGTGTCCCATTAGCTACATGGCCAATGTACGCGGAGCAACAATTAAACGCGTTTACACTAGTTAAGGAGCTAGGATTAGCAGTGGAGATTAAAATAGATTACAGATGGGATATGAAAAAACAAAAGGGGAATTATATGGTGAAGGCAGAGGAAGTAGAGGCTGGTGTTAGGAAGCTCATGAGTATGGACGACGAAATGAGGGCGAAAGTGAGGAAGATGAATGAGTTCAGCAGGAAAGTTTTGCAAACCAATGGCGGATCTTCTCACGCTTCGTTGATTCGTTTCTTCGCACAAATCAACGAAGATATAATCCTTTCATCCTAATCATTTATTTCTCTTTCATTAAAATATCGATCACAAATAATTTAAAACTACTCGGTAATAATTTCGACGTCCAAGCTAGCCGGCCTGTTTATTCCTCAGCCCAAGTCCAACGGATCTACTCTTTATTGTTGATAATGGGCTTCTCTTCATTGTATTTTTTTGCTTGAGTGACAGTGTGGCTACTCGTTTGGCTCTCCTAAATTTTAATTCGTCTCTTCTCAAACTTCATTCGCTCATCGGAAATTAACTCGTGATAAACCGGGAAAGAAGGAAAATATAATCAAATTGTACTAAAATACCGGAAATTAGTATAGAGTTGCAACTTGCAACGAACGACTATATTTACATGTAACAACATTAGGTAAATTTGTTTTCTAATTCGAGCTAAACGGTCAATGCACTGGTTTGGTTAACATATATGTTGTCTGATTTTCGGATCCATGTACTTGCCTGCATTGGTGATAATTAATTTGGTCAAGCTATTGTAGCTAATCGGCTCGCTCATGAGCGTATGCCCGATTTTTTTTTTTTGTTAAATGAGGTTGAAATGTAAAATTATTACAAACATATAGCGCTTATTATTTTAAACTAAAATTAGAAATTCTATGTTTTTTTTTTCTCTGTTTTCTAGTTGTCCGCTATCCTTTTCAGCGGCTCCGTTTACTAAATTTTGGAAAGTCGATGTTTGAGACAACGGCTTGCTATGTTTTTTTTAATAATAAAATAAATTGATCCGTATTAAGTCGCTGCTGTTCGACACAATGACTTAGCTAAAAACTTAAGAAGAAACCTAAATTTTCGTATTTTCTATGGGAGTATGCCCGAGGGTTATTATAGTTATTGAAAGATCAATTTCAATTTTATTTGAAATAATAATTATTGTTGAATTACGGAGTAGATGTGAATTTTAGGCGACTACGTCCATTTTTTTGCGGCAGTAGATCAAGTCTGATCAAGACCAAGCTACATTGATGTTGGAAAAAAAAACAACAAATGAACAAATCCCTTTATATTATTGAAACTGGCCGAGTGGTTATTTTAATTAGTGATTAATGTCATTTTTTATACTTTGTCAACTAGAAAATGTCATTTTTTCTCCCACACACACACACACACACAAAAAAAAAAAAAAAAAAAAAAAAAAAAAAACTAGAAAATGTCATTTTCTTATACTCCTATCTTGAAAGGGTAGTGACCCCCTTTAATAAGAGCCAAAAAATAGCATTTCTTCCCAAAAGACAAAAAAAATTATAAATAAGACATCCTAAAATAAGAAATACGGAGTAATAACTAAAATATGTCCAAGGAAAGAAATACGAAATATATTAAGAAAAGTTCTTAGGTATACAAGCAAATCATGTTATTGTACATTCCGATCGTGAAAAACTCTTCCGATAAAATGTTTTTTCATTTAAATATTTAATCTCTCCGCCCAAGTCGATTGTTATCATTTGCTTTTTGAGCGCTATCCCAATACATAACATAATCTATCTATATACTTAAAAGTGGAACTTTTGAAACGATTTCATTGGCTATTAATTTGGAGTGATTTAATTGGCTATTTTCATAGGAAATAAATTAAAAGTATAGCAATTATTTAAATAATCTTAAAATAGGATAAGTATTGTATGAATAAAAAATCAGAAATTAAATTAAAAGAATATTCATTATTTAAATGAGTTTTAAATAGAATAAGTTTGTATCTAACACCTTCTTTAAATATAGGAGCATTCAAGTTACTATTCATCAATGAATAGTAACTTGTAGAATGAATAGTAACACCTTTTTGGGCCGGGTTGGATGTTAGGGGCGGGTCTGGAGACTGTGTTGGGCATGTGTTGTGAATTATCCTTGTGTCAGATGGGCCTTCATTGTTTCATAAACCTGCCCTTTTCTTATCTTCTTTTCGGGTTTGCGTACTGGCTATCTTCACAACCACACCTTTTTTCCCTTTCTTTCTCCTTGTGCTCTTTCCACAACTACAACTGCGTCAGCAAATTAATAAATCAATTGCTCCGTCAAATTCTATTCTCCGAAATTCCAGATCCTCCATCAAGTACTTTCTACTCCTTTTCTAAACATTATTCACCAAGTTTTGATCTTCATTTATGTATTAACCCTAATATTATCAATTATACTTTGATTGTACTATTGGCTACAATAGTCAAGAGTGATTATTTCTCAGGTTTGAAATGAACAAATTAGTTGATGTGCGTGTTTTAGTTGGCTGAACTTTTGATTGTTAAAGCTCACCTTTGCACCGCGGAAACTAAGCAAATGTATGTTCTACTCTTCAATTTGTTCTTCTTATCTTAGGCTCCACTTGGCTTGGCATGATTTTAGCTTATTCTCTTTATTATTATTACTACTTGTTTGATTGATGATTATTTAGGGTTTGATTGATTACACTTATGTTGGTTGTATCAAATGCAAAGATGGAATCGTCATGGGATTTGAAAACGAAAAACCGACAAACAGATTGATTATAATACAGCCTGAGATTCTTGTTTATGGCCTCTTTCGGGTTACAAGCTCTCACATTAGGTACCTCACTTCATCCTCCCATGATAGTTCTTTCTTTGACTCAACCTCAAGTACCTTATCAATTTCAAAATCAACACAAGGTGACCAAGGTATGCCAACCTCTGTCAATTTACGTTACCTTAAATTAGTGTTATTAGAGCTAGAGGCAACCAGTTCGTTGTTAGGATCATTAGGGTAGGTCTTTAGATCATACAACTGATTCCCCCTCACCTGATCTATACTTACTTAGGTCACACTCTTTAGCGTTAAAGGTTTTGTGAGGCCTTTCTTTAGTTGACAGTACATGTGAGGTCGCTGGATCATGGTTTGAGTGACTATGAATTACGTGATGGTTATGAGTCCTTAAGCTTTAGTGGGTGTTGGTCAATTTGCTTGATTTTGCCTCAAATTAAGTTTATTGGTTTGCTAACTACGAGTATGAAGTTAAGGTTAATGGGTTCAATTCATGAATTAAGTTTATGGGTTCAAAACTTCAAACTTTGTGTTTGTACAGAATTTTCCGAGAAGAAAGTAAAGATATAAAATTGAGAGGTGAGTTAAGGTCTTGCAAGAAGGAAAAGATGTCCAATGCACCCAAAATGATCAAGCAAAAAGATGGGAAACATATTTCAAGGCAACAAAATCTTTGTTATCAGCGGACTCTCGGAGCAGCAGAAAAAGATCAGACAGTCATCTTTTGTAGTGAGTTCTCTTAACTGATAGCAGTAAGCTTTTGTGTTCCTGCAATTGTGTGGTTCAATAACATTGATCAATAATTTTTTTGCTAAAAAGTGGCTTGCTTTGTTACCAAAGATGCCAACATGGGCATCATTGAGCTTGTCATAAGTTAACACCACATTAAGAGGAACTTTAGATACATTATGATTTAGGAGTCTTCTTGGTCGTAACTTATTGAAAGTCAAATTGTTTCAAAAATTGGGTCTGGGTATCTTGTTCTTGTTGGAATTCTGGAATCCGACAACGATTACGACTTCGATTGCATGTAATTTCTGTTCCTTAATCTTGGTTTTTGGTGGTGTGTATTTTTGGACTTGGTGTGAAAATGTTTTGAAATACCCTTAAACATGCCATATCATAGAAGTTTACGTTTGATCAACCAATTATTTTCTTTACTGGTCTCATATTCAATACCCATTATAAAGTCATTACCATCTTATATGCGTGTTCTATTTATACACCATGATACTGAACAATTAATTGGTTATTTGGGGTGTATTGCAGGTTTAAGAAGCATATAAAATACCTATAGCGATAGGTAAAGGTACCACCTTTGCTTCTCATTTAGGTGATTAATTAACTCACTTCTCTTATTTCATTTTCCCCCCTCATTTTATCAGGGATTATACCAACATTTTACGTTGTTCTTTACCAACTTTGCACATTTTTTCGTTGTTTTTCACCAATTTTGCACATAGGTTTTGCTTCTTGTTTATATTTCTTTCTTGTGAGTTTGATTATTTGGCAAAAAAAAGTTAAAAAAAATAGCTTGGTGTTTAGCATATAACTAATGAGCTAAGGGGAAAGAGGGAGGGAGCATCACATGTTCTTGAAGGAGGAATAAGGGAAAGGTAGGGAGAGAAGTAGAGGGAGATAAAGGGAAGATAGGGTCGGGGTGAGGAGGAGAAAGAGGAGGCCAGGGAGCGAGGTGGGCAATTGGAGTGCGAAAATGGGAAAGAGGGGAAATAAAATGAGGAGTTTGGCTTGAGAAAAAAAAAAGAGATTAGCTTAGCTCAGTGTATAAGGGAAGACAAAGGTGCATATGTGATATTGTTGAAGCCTGAAGGAGAAAGGAGAGGGAGGAGGAAGGGATGGGAAGGAGAGGGGGATAGAGGGGGAAGGTAGAGGAGCTATAACGGGAGACTTAATGGATGACATGTAAGCTTAGGTTAGTGAGGATGATATTTCATCAAAGTAATCAGCTCTGTCCTTCGGGCATCCTTTCTATGCTATTTAAATTAAGTATCGGAAGGAAAAGGTTTTGATTTTTTCTTAGATCCGCTCCCAACGCATGTGGTTCACGAAAGCCAGCTCTTTAAATTCTTAAAAGAATTTTCTTCATAATTAAGCAGAATCCTTTAAGTGAGTATGGGTGAGGGTCATGGATGCTTAAATAATTCTCCTGGCAGCCATGGCTATCAAAGAATCTAACATTGGTGTTTGGTTGTCTACAGGTTAAGGGAGGGTCGTCTCCGAATGAAAAGTTGTTGCGTGTGCAAGCTCTATGAAAGGTGGATATAGTCGTGGCTGTCACAAATTATGGAACTAATGACACTCCTGCTCTTTATGAGGTCTTTTTTTTTGGTCCTAAACTAAATTTTACACACACAAATGATTCCTGATTACCATAATGGAGTAGCATATAAGTTTTTTAGTGCATTAACTGTTGTTAGTTTGTACTTTAGGCTGATATTGAGTCTTTCCATGGGCATTTCTCAGGTAAAGAAAGCTCTTCTATCTTTATCTTGGATAATAACTTAGCTTCTGTTGTGGAGGTAGCTTTCATGTTTTCTCTCATTTTCGAGACTCCAAAAGCTTCCATTTGTACTACTGTGTTTACAATATGGTGTTGAAAACACAAAAGAGTTTTTGAATGATCATGATGAAAGTTTTATTGGTAATTGCTTCGGAAGCCTAAAGGGTTACCTCATATCTAGCATAGATAGTTTACTGTGTTATTTTGCTATAGTTCATCTTAACAAGCGAGAGAACATGATAACAAAAATAACAATGAACTGAAGGTATCATTTATGTATACTTTTCAGGTTGTGTGGTACGTTCAATGTACCCGAAGATTCAGAAGTTCATACAGTTTCAGTTGACAGTCAATGTAGCTGCACTGATTATTAATGTGGTGGTTTCTGGAAGTAGTCCTCTTTATAGAGTGCAAATAAATGGTAATTGCTTTTTATTGTTACTCTTTGGTTAAACATAGTCGTACGGATAATGAGTTTAGAAATATGGTTGCTGCAGTTTCATCAAGTTTTCGAAAAATGTACGTGATTTTCGAAATGCAGTGCAAACTTGATTTGGATAATTTAATGCCCTAAATGAGCAGGAACTTTGGTGCATGTTGGTGGACGAGGCTGGTTCCCTTTAATATTTTCTATTGGATGGATACTTTAATGTCCTGAATAAACTTGAACTTTGCATAATTAAGTATCAAATTGCTTATGGAATTTCAGAGAAATGTAGTTCAGGCTAGCTACTTTCTCAGGCAGCATCTTGAAACTTGAATTTGCTTAAAACATGATATCTGATATCATGTCAATTGCTCCTAAAGAATTTCAAAATTGAAATCAATTGGTGTTTTGAGTTTTGAACATATAAGTTTACCTGTATGAAAGGTTTAGTGCATTTATTTACCTATGTTGGCTGGGTTATTACTTTCTTCTACAGAGTATCAATTGCTATCATTTTATTATACGAAGTATACGCCTCTATACACAGGATACTGTAATGAACCGTCCACTGTCATATAAGCACATTTGTCAGAATACTATCAATTAAAGGTACATAAATATTTTCCCTCATTGCCTAACCTCGGATTTTGCTTTTCATTGTTTTAGGGAATCAAGCATCTCTGAAGCAGTTGAAGCGAGATTTACTATCAATATACTACATGATACCAAAGCTCTAACGCATCAACTTTATTAGGCTCAGGTAATCAACGTCATTTTAAGGTTGTTGTTACTTGTAGCAAATATCCATGAGAAAGGTAGTGCTGGAGAGGTCATTGTATTAGTACCATTCAATAAGATCAGATATATGGAGCATATGAAATTTCAGAAGTTGAGAACTTTTGAGATTACTTTGTTTAGAGCTGATTCCAATAATAGAGCTCGATGATCTCAACTAATTCTCTTATGTCTTTGGTAGGGTATGTATCCCATGATAGTCATCCACTTATTATCTTTACAGGTTGGTTAACTGCA
>JAYMSF010001370.1:0-12199 GCA_036897335.1 Silene vulgaris
CTTCTTCGCTTCGCCGTGTATCTCGTCGCGTTCTTCCCTCAGTTCGAGCTTCTACTGAGGTCTTTTCTTTTTCCCTTTTTTTTTCTAAATTTGTTTATTTCGTAGTACGCGCTCGTCCCAATGTGTTTACCTTTGATTAAAATAGCCGTCACAAATAATGTACAAGGTACACAAATGATTGAGGATTTGAGACGGAGCACAGTAATAATAAGTTGCTAACCTAATTGTTCTGTGAATACCTTTTTAATTGTGGTTATTCTGTGTTGATGACTGTAGTTTAATACTCCTTCCGTCTCAGTCATTTGTTTACCTATTCCATTTAAGGGTGTCTCAGTCAATTGTTTACATTTCTATTTTAGGAATGCCTTTGATAGGCAATTTGATCATCCACACTCGATTTGGTTCACTTGTCATCTAATAATTGGCCCCCTCCTCTTTGCTTGGTCTTTGTGCCAAAACCAAAGGTAAACAAATGACAGGGAAGGGGGGAGTATGTTATGGAGTGATATGTAATTTCCAAGTTTCCACACTTGTGACATGAATTGAATTTTGCTGTATTCTGTTGACGCTGTAGAAGACATTATTGTTACTCGTTCCGTCTTCATCATTTGTTTACCTTTGAGTAAGATACCTCTGGCAAAGAATAAAAAAGTAAACCAATTGATTGGGGGACGGAGGGCGAAGTTGTTAAGAATGCTAATTTTTGTGAATTATTATTGATACAAGTAGAGTTCTTCAGAGATCCATATGGTTTTTCTTATTTTCTTTTTTGTGTTTGAAAATTAGTTTTTGTGGACTAGCTATGACAGCATATTGGTCACCTGTATTATCGTCTACTTTGCAGACTGCACCGGAAATACCATTGCAAGCGAAAGTGACAAATAAGGTGTATTTTGATATAAGCATTGGAAATCCGGTGGGAAAGCTAGTTGGGAGAATCGTGATAGGCTTGTATGGTGAGGAGGTGCCTAAAACTGTTGAGAACTTCCGAGCTTTGTGCACAGGTTGGGCTCTCGACTAGACGTGTGTTTTGTTGCTTATGAGTTAAAAGTGGAAAACTTGATGTTGAGCTAATTTACGCTTTCAGGCGAAAAGGGATTTGGTTATAAAGACTCTGCGTTTCATCGTGTCATCCAGAAATTCATGATTCAAGGAGGAGACTTTGATAAGGGAAATGTACGTTCTCTGAGCCCCAGCATTATTTACATTTAACTTATTTCTATAAATTACTATGACATATGGTTATGTCTTGTGTATTAAAAGAGAGTATGTTTAGTAAGGTTTCGTGTACTCAATTATAGTCTTTTGTACCTCGTGACGGTTATGGTTATTTGATACCCACTGCTGGGCTAAAATAGTGTCGATGAGTATTATACCAGCCTGAGTCTTGGAACAATGAGTTAGTATGTTCGCTCCTCTTGCAGTAGAGGATGACATAGTATTTGTATGTGCTTGTCTAAATTCATATTTTCAATTTACTCCATTATAGATACATTCCTCTATGTTGTAATCTTTTTTTATAAGATTTGAATAACACAGTCTGACAGATGAGAGGTAAATTAATATAGCCAACTGATTAATTCGAAATTTAAGCTTCCCTCTCTGAATCGGTACCTCTTGTTTGTGTCCTTTCTAATCTCTTTCTTTGTTCCCTAAATTCCTTCCACATCCCCTTCGTCTCCCTTTTATCTGCTTTGCTTCTCCATTCTTTGTGCTAGCCGTTACAGTTTGTTTAGCAAGCACCTGAATGAAAATTCTTTGTTTCAGGGGACCGGGGGTAAAAGCATCTACGGCCGTACATTTAAGGATGAGAACTTCAACTGTAAGTTGACATTTGTTCATGTTTTGTATACTTAGCTCAGCTGTTTAGTATTTTGAATCTTAGTCATCTATTAAGGATAGCTCTAATGTTTGGAATGTTACTGTAGTATCCCATGTTGGACCTGGAGTACTCAGCATGGCAAACGCAGGCCCCAACACCAATGGGAGTCAGTTTTTTATTTGCACAGTCGCGGTATAACTTCGTCTCAAATTTAATTCTTTCGCTTGTATAGTTACTTGGTTTTTCTTTGTTCAACTTGTTGAATTACTTTGTTTGCAGACTATAGATAAATAGTGAGAATTTGACCTTTCACTCCTAACTTATGCTACAGTAATTTTTATCTACATACTAAATAACTTACCCCACCCTTAGAAACAAAAGTGACCAGCAATATCCTGTATTCTTGGTTAGGACTTGGGACTAGAGCTGAGCAAAAATCTGATTATCAAACCGATGCGAAATTTTGGATATCAGAAGTTAGGTTTTGGATCAGATATCCTGTCCGACTTTTTTTGTTATTGGATCGGGTGTGCATATTTATTTGAAAACATTTGGATATCCAATCCAGAAAATATGTTTTTCTGTTATTTACTAAATTTTCTTGTAGGTTATTACCAATTTTTTTTATTTAGTGAGATTACTTGATTGAGATCCCCGTAATAGGGCTGTTAAATTTTCCTATGTTTCCGTTCAGTTTCACTATTATTTTGAAATTGTTCCATTTTTTCGTGTTTTTTAAGCTTCCACCGCTATTTTAAGTATATTTCTTGAAGTGGACATTTTTATATACAACTTAAAAAGGGTTAAAAATATAAGATCAGGTGAGTGATTCTTAAATTTTATGTCCAAATCATGAGAAGTGTTGTTAATGTGTTGTGCTAGTCGAATAACATAACCATAAGCATTCCTTTACATATGAAAAGTTAAGTCTGTAGCAGTTGATCCAATTGGTTGTAGGCCTGGTAGCTTTTAAAAAATGGGATAAAACATAGGAGGGCCTGAGGAGTAAGTCTGACTCAGAGAAGTTAAGAGCATTGGTCGTGGCATGTAAAACTAGCAGAAGTTGAATGCATGGCAAGTTAAATCTATAATGGAAGCTATTTGTGATCCTGACTCTACTTTACATTGTGGTGTATATTAAGCTACATATGTTGGTGGAAATCGTTGGTGTAGTATCTTGTAAAATCCTATTTCCTTTGTTTTAGATTTCTAGGGGTTGTCACATTTTTTGCATTGCGGCCGACTGGCCGGCATTAAGAGCCATTAAGTTTTGCTGGACACGTGTGAGTTTGATGATTTTTTCTTCAACATAATAGGTCTCTGGTTTTTCCCTAGTTTTATTGCTTGCCTTTTATGTCACTAACCCTTTGTTTGGATAGGGGAATTTGAAGGGAAAGGAAGTTGAGGGATTTGGAGGTAGACCATTTCCTTTGTTTGGATAGCAAAATGGAGATGGAAGGATTTGAAGGGGAGGCAAATAGATCCCTCCATTTCCCTCCTCTAAGGCAAATTATTTCTCCTATAATAAGGGTGGGTTTGGATAGCATAAGTGGAGGGAAAGGGAGGGGAGGGGGGAAGGAGGGAAGAGAGAGGGAGGTAAGGGAAGGGGAGGGCAAATAGATCCCTCCAAATCTCTCCCTCTATTTCCCTCCACCCTTATTTGCTATCCAAAGTTCCAAACAATGGATTTTAAATCCCCTACTCTTCCTCCCTTTCTTTTCCCTCCAAATTCCTCAATCCAAAATTCCAAACACACCCTAAAGGAAATATTTGGAGGGCGAGCCGGCCCCACTAATGGTTCCCATGGGTGGATGGTGGTGTTGGTTTTGGGGTGGTTGTGGTGGCTTAGAGTGGTTGTTGGGTTTTGTCTATCATTCCCTTACATACAAAACCAAGCAAATAAGGGAATCAAGGGGTCATTCTTTTCCATTCCCCTTTATCCCTTACCACTCCGCGAATCAAATGCCTCCTAATTTTCATCAAATGAAAGGAGGAATAAGTCAGTAAACTAGGTAGATACCAAACTACAGCAGTGTAAGTAGTACTACAAAGTACTAACCTAAGCCGAGACATCTTCACCCTCGTTTATAAGCTATAAAGTCTCCAGTCTGCGTATTGTAGACACAGCATCTGGAAGTCAACCCCTTATATTCTCTTGGCCTATGACACACATCTGCCCTAAGTAGACGTCCAAGAAACTCAAATTTTGATTTTTGCACAAAACTGACTTGAATAAGAATACAACCTACACTCATACAATACTTGAATCTCCATGCACAAAAGTAGCATCAACAAGCACTATATCTGTAGTCATACAGTAGTCATCATTTAATGTTACCAACCTTCTCCTGTGACACATTGTCTGTCACCGGATTAATACTTGTCAAAAACTCTTATTTTCTTCTATTTCCATGCCTTAACTCTTAAGTCTTAACTCTTTCTATCATTGAGAGAATTCTATCAATCTTCTGCGTGTACCCCCAACCCCGCTTTTTTCTTTTCTTTTTTATTTCTGTGCACAACCTTCCAGCACTTGGGAATTTAGGATCACTCCTGATCAGTCTTTCGAGGTTCTCAGCATTGTCATGAAGCGGACCACGAAATATGGCACAACTGGGAATAAATTCTCTTTATAATATTCCACCCCACTAGTGTTGGATAAGTAAGCCCTTATCGAGCAGATTAGTATAAGTTGTGGGTTACTGGGTTCTTTCCATGCATCTAGAGTCTAGACCTTCATGCTGCAATTGTACACCCAAGGCCCTCTCTGGGTAAAATTTATAGGACTCAAATCATGTTGCTTCAGTTTTACATAATCCAAAAGAATGACATTTGTGAGGTAAGCCACCTGGTGCAGTAATGAAGTGATTGTACTCATGACACGAGTCCGAACACTATTAGTACCAAAACTACTCTTTGGTCAACCTAAAATGCATATATTTGTTGAAATGTATGAGCTCCCTGTGCGTGTAATTTTTCGTCATTTTGTATTTTTTGCTCCGGTTAAATAGCAGACATGGTGTTTAGCTGAGAATCATCTAGTTATCAAACCTGTCATGTTTGAGAATTTAGATCTCTGATCATATGTTTTATATTATAATCTGCATCAATTGTTTTGCCCTCGTGTATAATGTTTTCCTTCGTGTATATGTTTGCCTAAAATTTTTTACTCGCTATCCAAGTGAGAGTATCAAAGTATGCCCCTTGTAAATGAGATTTTATAGTGACTACTGAGTAAAAAATATAAATTGTGTTCAGGGCGAGTTCTCTGATGAGTGGTTTCCAGTATATTAGTTTAAAATTGTCATACAAGATACTTTACAAGTCTATTTTCTGATGTGCTGATGGTTCTCTTTAAATGGCAGACACCGTGGCTAGATCAGAGACATGTAGTATTCGGACAGGTGTTGGAAGGTATGGACATTGTTACGCTCATTGAAACACAGGAGACTGACAGAGGAGACCGTCCAAGGCAGAGGGTTGTCATCAGTGATTGTGGTGAATTGCCAACAGTATGATGTCGAAGTTCCAAATTTTCCCTTTCTGAAGAAGTTCGGTTTGGCACTATCAATCAAGAGGCTCTTTTCTTTATATTCTACTGCATTTTGTTTAGTCATTTGACTAGAGATATAGAGAAAGCCCCGTCTATTTTATGTGTATCAGGCTGATGTACTGGTCGTTGGAGATTCAGATGTTTTTTTGTGCATTCCCCTAGGAATCGCTATTGCAAAGACTCTGGAGTCTGGATCAAGTTTTGTCACAATGCTATTGAGCTAATTAAGATTACTACATCTACAAGGCTGTGAGTTTACTCCCTGCGTCTTAGTTTCTATCTCTAATCAAACCTATAGAAGCAACAGGGCCGTTACCTGAACTCCTGTTGATCTGAGATGCCTTTGAGTGAACATTTGGCCCCCAAAAGTGAGTGACATTAGTTACTAGATTTCATGTCCGTGCGTTGCACGGATTATAAAATTCTCACCTCTAATTGCTATGGATTTTTTTTGGGCGAAATTCAACTCCTTCGATGTTAAAAAAAATTCAATTGATATTTTGATAATCCCCCGTCTCAATCATTTGATACTATTAAAAAAATTCAATTGATGTTTTGATAGTCTCCCCCGTCTCAATCATTTGATACTGATAAAAAAAAATTCAATTGATGTTTTGATAATCCCCGTCTCAATCATTTGATACTGTTAAAAAAAATTCAATTGATGTTTTGATAGTCCCCGTCTCAATCATTTGATACTGTTTTTTTTTGGGAAAGATTAAGTATATTGATATCCACCAAAGAGTACATATAGAGTTCATAGTTGTACATCAAATCCGCATATGCCTATACAAAGAATGAATGAAGTTAAACGAAACAAACACAATAGCCTATTCTAAGCTATGCTTTGCACCCAGCTCTTATCACGTTGCTTCAATTTAGATTCATTCAGTCTTTCAAACCTCAGTTTAACACTCTGCAAAACCTGCTGCACCACATACTCAGGCCTCTTCACCATGGCATTCATTCTAGCTTCATTTCTGACGAGCCATACCTGATACTGCAGTGCCACAACACAAGCTCCCACATATCTCCTCTGCAATCTGGTAACAGAGCTACACCTCGAGAACCAATTGACAATATCAGTAGAAGGTACCCTGATCCTCAGCTTGGTCTGCAAGATGTTCAGACACCTCCTCACATACAGATAGTCAGCAAATAAGTGAGTATGGCTCTCAGCCATACTTTCACAAATATCACACAACAAATTATTGGGCACCCCCATCCTAGCCAACCTATCTTTAGTTAGCGATTTCTGATGTTTTATTGCCCAACCAATGAAGGCTGCCTTAAGTAGATTTAAAGAATTCCAGCAAAAATGAACTCAGGCCACTTTTGGCTGCCTTGGTCTCAGCCAATGGTAGCCATTCTGCACTGTATAATTGGGAGAACTATTCAACCACATATCCTGAGTGTAGGCTTGCTTAAACTTGTTCATAATTAGGGCTATTTTTCTCCAAGACCAGCTGCAGTCTGAAGGAGGAGTATATTCAGACCAGTGCTGCCCTTTCAAGTAAACATGATTCACCCACTTCACCCACAGATGATCTTTTTTCTTTGCAAGCCACCATACGTACAAGTTTGGCGCCAAATTGGACAGTTCAGCTGGCAAAATATTAACAAAATTACAAGTTTGGCGCCAAATTGTTCATTTCAGCTAGCAAAATATTGACAAAATTACATGTTTGGCGTCAATTTTGCCATTTTAGCTGACCAATTCTGACAACTAGAATTGATAGACCAAAGCATTGGATGACACGTAGCTATACTAACACACCTAGCCTTACAGTTTCTACTTCTTTTCCTATCTTCCTAATATGATCATTCCAACACTCCAATTATACCTCTTCATAGTCTTGATTTCTTCAACTCTTCAATAATACAGCCAACAACAAAATTAAATTACTCAATTAACAAAGAACTCTTCCTCAAAAAATTAAATTACTCAATTGTAATCTCCGTCATCCTCTTTCATCTCTGAAACTAGGTATATATTTTTTTTTTGTAATTACAAGCATTCAATACTAAATGTTTGTCTTTCCGTTTCTTTTATTTTTGGTTTTTCTTTACATAAACTTGTTTATCATTTTTTGTTGGTCGTTTGAATTTTGGCAGATTTTCATGAATTTAGTTGTGGTTTAGTGAAATTTTGTGGGTCAAAATAGGATATGATTTCCGGATATTGGATGTTTATGGATATAGATCATCTTTTTCTTTTATCTTTGATGATTTACAATTATAATCATTTGTGTTACCTTTTGTTTTCCTTTTCGTATTTCAGATAATCGAATACTTTCTTGTTTTTCAATTCCAGATATGGTATATTTTGATGAGCACGAAGGAGATGACATGGTTACTCAGGCTAGTAATAATGTTGCTGAGGTACCCGACATTCTTAGTGAGACTAACGACAACACAATTGGTGCTGTAAGTGCTCCACTACCTATTCGTAAGTGTGGTAGGAAACGCAATCCTGTTTGGGATGAGTTTATTAGGATTGCTGCAAAAAAAAAAGCACTGATGGAAAAGCGAGAGCAATATTTTGTCATTGTAAAGATGCAAATTCATTGCTAATTCTCATTATGGAACCAAGAACTTGATTAATCATCTTAAAAAGTGCAGTGCTTATAAAGTTTTTTTAGCAACAATGGGTAAAGGTCAGATTTTTGACCAAAATGTGTACCGAGATTTGGTAGCTAGAGCTATTATCAGACATGGTTATGCTTTTTCTTGGGTTGAGCATGATGTAAATAAAAGAGTTCACACATATTTGAACTGCCAAGTTAGAACCATTACTAGAAATACTGCAAAGGCCGATTGTTTAAAATTGCACAAATCTTTGAAGGTTGAATTGTTACACACTCTAAAAAATGTGTCAGGGTGTATATGCTTGACTTACGATATGTGGACTTCGTGTCAAACTGAAGGCTATTTGTGTTTGACCGCTCATTATGTTGATGAAACTTGGAGGCTTGTTAGTAAAGTTTTAAACTTCTGTCATATAGAAACACCGCATACCGGGTATGAAATGTATAGTGTGATATCAGGCTTACTTAAAAAGTGGGGTATTGAGAGTAAGATATTTTCTATAACATTAGATAATGCTTCTAGCAATGATAAAATGCAAGACTACTTGAAAGATTCACTTAATGATAGAGGCTTATTATTAAGTGAAGGTCAGTTTTTACATGTTCGATGTGCTGCCCATGTTCTAAATCTCATTGTCCAAGACGGTCTTGAAATGATTCAACAAAGTATTAGAAAGATAAGGTTAAGTGTGAAGTATATCAAGTGGTCAGAGTCGAGAAAGAAAACTTTTAAGGTTTGTGTGAATTTAGCTGCTATTTTGGAGACTAAGGCCTTATGGCTGGATGTTCCGACTAGGTGAAATTCCACTTATATGATGCTTGACAGGGCACTTATATACCGCGCTGCATTTAAGGAGTTGAAACAAAAAGACTCCTTGTAAATTCACTTTCCAGATTCTAAGGAATGGGAAAAGATCGAAAAAGTTAGAGATATCTTAGAGCCATTTTGTGACATCACAAATTTATTTTCTGGAAGTGAATATCCTACTTCAAACTTGTATTTTGAGAATGTTTGGAGAATTGCAATGCTTCTAAAAGATTTAGTCAAAGATGGAGATAAAGAACTAAGAGATATGGGCGAAGTAATGCAAGAAAAGTTCGATAAGTACTTGTTACATTCAAGTGGAGATGATTATATAACACTCTTTTTGCTTTTGCCATGATTCTTGATCCTCGTTTTAAGAAGCAATCTCTTAAATACTGTTATGAAAAGATATACGGGGATGAGTGGAAAGCTTCTTTAGAGGTAAATGATGTGATGTTTAAGCTTAAAAAACTCCTTGATGAGTACAGTCCAAAAGACGCCAGCTTAGCTTCAACCTCTAATAATATTAACACCTCAAATGCAAAATCAGTTAATCGTAAGCGCAAGTATGCTCTCATGGTATGTTCTGTTATATGTTTGTTTGGATTCTGACTTTCTTTATTCTTATTTTATCACTTTTTAAATGTATAAATAATTCTCAACACTAACTTCTTAGTTCTTATATACCAGGATCTTGAGAATGAAGAGTGTGTATCTTCATGTACTAGTTCAGTGAAGTCCAAGTTAGATTTATACTTGGATGAGGCTAGACTTAGCCGGAATGAGAATTTAAATATTTTAAAATTCTGGCAAGTAAACGAAAAGAAATATGGTGAGCTAGCTTATTTAGCTAAGGATATATTGACTGTTCCACTCACAACGTTTGCTTCAGAATTCACTTTTAGTATAGGAGGTAGGATCTTGAACAAATGGAGGAGTTCTTACCTTCCCGATAACGTGGAAGCTTTGATTACTTCACGTAGTTGGCTATTAGGCTATAATGGTGCGTATAAACTTATACTAAAAACTCTTTTTTCTTATTTTTCGTATCACTTTCTTCCGTATGTATTCAAGCTATTGTGTTGCACTTGTAACTAATTCTATAATTTGACATTATATCTTCTGGACTATGATTTCAGCCGACGAGGACGAAGAGTTTATTGGCTGTGATGTGAATTGGAATACCACATCTTAAAAGTGAAGACAGTAGGAGTGTAGGACTAGCCGACTAGGTACGTACTACATAAAGCTTGACAAACCTTATATTGACTACCATTTTGCCTCTTTTGCCCTTTCCGTGATTTTGTCTCCCCTTCTACGCCTCCTTCTATTGGCTTATTGGTAATTTTTTATGCAGGTAAATTTTTTGAGGTATTTACAAGAACAAGACTTGAACCTTTGTGGAAATTAGCGACCCACTGCCGATATTTGTTTCTTAATCTCGCTACTTGGCATTTTGTTTCAGTGTCGTATGAATGTCTGAGGACATTTCATAGGTTAAGTTTTAGACCTTTCAGTTGAACTAGATGTACACATACTCTGGCTTTGGTCCTAATGTAAAAGTAATATTCGAAGCTCTGGTTCAACTTCCATCTTTTGTCTTTCACTTTGTATTAATTCAGGTTAAATTATGTATCTTATTAGAGTAAATTAACAATTACTCCCTCCAATATACCACTTTTCAAAATTAACTCCCTTATTAAAACTTTTTAATAATTTACCCCCAAAAAATGTACTCAGGTCAAAAATTGCACCCATTTCTATTTTCAGGTGAAAAGTCTTGTAATATGACGAAATTACCCCTAGGTCAATATTTAGACATCTCTCATCTCACTTTTAATTCTATTCCTATTCTACCAAATGCAACTTTTAACCCCAAAATTTACTCCAAATTGCACCCTAATTTGATGAATCAAGAGTAAATTATGGGTTTTAAACCCCAATTTCTGGATTCATAACCAGATTTCTGGGTTTATAATCTTACACCATAATAACACACATTTCTTTCATTTCAGTTTCTCTTCATTACTAATTTTGTGTTTTCAATTCCTCCATTTTTGTTTGTTTTCTTGTTCATAAAGTTCACATTTTTTTTATGTTTTCTCTTCACTTTTATTTTCAATAATTTTTTTCTTTATCTTTGATTATGGGGGTGGTATTGAATTGAAATGGCATAGGTGAAGTAAATAGAAGTAGCAGCAATATTGAATCAAGTAGATGATGAAGCAGTAGTCGGTGGAAATGGTGATGAAAATGTCGAGGACTTCGTGGTAATGCTCTCTGCTTTGCTATACGTGACTCCGATGTCGCTACCGCAACTCTGGCTAACAAAGGACTGAAGAAAAAGAAGGTGTTGACGTTGTTGTCGAAGACGGCGACGCTGAACACCAAGCCGGAAATTTTTCGGACGATTTCGCCATTTGTTTGTCTGATTATGATCGTTTGGTGTCATATTGGTGGATATGTATGCCAAGGGGAAGACGCACGCACGATTTATGTCGGGAGATATGGTGTCGGCGACGAGTGGTTGTTGTCGGAGTCTGTGCTACGAGTGGTGGTAGATGGGATGAGTCGAAAGGGATAGGGTGGTGAGGGTTGGTCGACGTCGGAAACCCACAGAGGCAGGAGAAGAATGGAGATTGAAATGGATTGAAGGAGGGAGAAGTATAATGGAGATTGAAATGGATTGAAGGAGGGAGGGGTAGTTTCGTCATAAAATTAGATTTTAAAACTGAAAATCTGAATTTTGACTGGAAATGTCGCCTGAAAGTGTAAATGGGTGCAATTTTTGACCTGAGTACATTTTTTGGGGGTAAATTATTAAAAAGTTTTCATAAGGGAGTTACTTTTAAAAAGTTGTATATTAAAGGGAGTAATTGTTAATTTACTCATTTATATACTTCTACAGTACTACACTTTCTACTCAGTACGCGGTATGAATATCGGCGTTAGTAGAAAGCATGACCGGGTCCGTTGGTCAATTGGAGGCCCACCCGCTTTTGACTCAAAATCCATTATAAATTCGTATTTTTCAAACCGGAAATACACTCGGCTGGTATTTTAATTTCTAACTGATCGACCCCTAGAATAACGAACTCGTAACCAGTTCGACCGTCCCATTTGATGGAGATAATAAGTATCAAGTATGAATATAAGAATCTCAACTACAAATGCTTAATTGTATATAGCTATAATAAGGATGTTTAACGTATTAGGAATCATCTCACGCTGTTTTGACTCGTGATTGCTAACTTACTAATTTACACGAGGCATCAGAACATTTCCAGAATTTTTTGGGTCAATATTTGGCCCACGAACAACTACAATGACCATGTATGATTGTAGATCGATGATCCGTCGATAGTTTCACATCGAGAGCACAAACATCGTATTACGTACTAGTCATGTATGACTAATATGAGACATCTGCA
>JAYMSF010001371.1:0-12199 GCA_036897335.1 Silene vulgaris
AACGGTTCTAAATTTACGCATAAAAATAAAGGAAAAATAGGAGTGAAAAGGGAAATTAGTATTTAAAGAAATTGTGAGAGGAAATGGAGAGAAAGGAAATGGAGAGGATCCATTTCCCGTCAGTTTAACCTATGGAAAAGAAGCCTTCATCACTATTTACAACTTTTACACACTTCAGGCCTCTCATCTAGCGAGTCCATTGGCAAAACTCCCTCCGACCCCTTGATCTCCTTCTCAACTTAAACAATTTTTGTCCTTGATTTTGATACTTCTCAACCAATCTCAAGTCTAGAAGGAAGGAGGGTAAAGAAATTACTACTGTTATGGAAAAGAGAGCTAGCTACAATGGATGCGAAAGGTTAGTTTCCTTCAAAGTCGAAACACAGCTATGTTGCTTGTGAGTTACGACACAATTTGATTTAGGATGCAAGTCCACGGACAGAAGCCAGCCAGTGGCTCTGCGCGTTTAGGCATATGTCGAGTTGTCCAAGTGTGGGTTAGTGTGGGCTACAGTCAAAAAATTAATTGACCATTTAGGGACCATCAACCAAGTTTCAGCGTTTGATCAGCAGCCACAAGCCCACAATCAACAAACAGATGGACATGTTCTTCAAAGACCCCCGCCAGCCACCAGTAGCAAGCAAGTAATGAATATCGTATGCTCGTCTGAAGGACATCTAAAATGAACACGCATTTTATATTCTAAAACTAAAAATTCATACCAAGGTCGCTGAAAACACATAAATTTAACAAAATTCAAACTACACTATATAATCCAAACATATAAAAGGGAAATTACTTGCTAGTCCAATCTAGCTCAACAAAAGTGAAAACATCCTAATAGTAGAGTTGCGGCATGATACTAGACAACTTAGTCAAATAGACTGAAACCCAAGTCTTCGTCGGACTCATCAACAGGCTCGTCCTTCTTCTCCTCTTCTTTGGCAGCACCACCTCCTGAAGCACCAGCATCAGCAGCCGCAACTGGAGCAGCAGCCGCAGCAAACTTGCTAGGATCCTGTACAGGGATACAGCCATTTAGATCATCAAGAATAGAGATTCGTCTCATTATCTTTGACAGTTAAATCGTTTTCAAATAGACATCTCAATTTTATGTAGTGTGTAACCAAACCATCAACTAGAATCCCAATCTATATAACTAATAAACCAACAAACTAAAAAATAATCTGACGAGACTACCAAAAGATAAGAATTCGATATCTTTGAAAATGTGTCAAAGAAAGCAAGTAGAAGTGTATACCTTGAGGTATTCCTTGACTTGCTCAGCCTGAGGGAAGTCATACTCAGTAGCAACAGCAATGGCCAAAACATTCTTGTAGCCATTGATGAACATGTGAGGAGCAGCAGCCAGAGTCGGGTATGAGATTCCGAGGGCAAGAGCAGTGACCATTGACAACCCACTGGCAAACTTTGCAAGGAGGTCTTCTTCAGTCAAGTCAAGGACATCAGGGCTGAAGATTGAACCGTTGTCATAAACAGACTCGATGTTCAATCCATATGAAAATGGCCTGATTCCAAGCTTGGCAAGTAAGGCTGCCTCAGAGGACCCGACCTTTTCACCCTTCCTGATAAGTTCAACAGGGGTGATGATTTCAACAGTTCCCTTGTTAATCTTGGTGGGAATGTTGAGAACCTGGCATAGAAGGTGAATGTCAGTTCTTTGGTAAAAGCAATTGATTAGATGTACTGATAGTCTCACAATTCTTTGGTGTTAGATTATGATGGAATAAAGGAAAAAAGCTTCACAAACACTTTTATGTATTTGGAAGTCGTAGTCATTGGTTCAATGCAATCTATAAAATGAGTACTTCCATTGGAAATTACCAGCATAAAAGTAAGGATAAAAAGTTGCAGGAAACAAGCAAATATTAGGACCCTTTTCTGTTTCTGATGCAATGCTATTGTATGAAAATGCAAGAGAAACTCGTGAGGTGAGCAAACCTGGAAGAAAGAAGTCTGGGATGGGTCAAGACCAGTGTTGCCGGGTGGGACAACAACATCAATTGGAGCAACAAGACCAACACGAGCAGGAGCGCCAACCTAATCATATGGAACAGATTGTGTTAATGTAATGATCCGTCTCACATGTATGACCTTGTTAGATCATTTGAATACGAATATACGCCTTATCATTGTGGATCTACTCCAAACGTCCAAGACACACCCAATAAATTCAAAAATTTAAAGAATTACAAAGACTATGACATGAAACACATTAATTTACACAAACCTAAGCATTTCATTGGCAAGATTAGGCAGTTATCCTAAAGCATATATAGGGCCAGTATATAAATTACAGATTCTCCTGAACCTATCCAGCAATACAAATTCTCATTTGTGACGGTCACATCCGATTTAAATAATGTTAAAATGTTAAAAGGGAATGAGGGCTTGTGACCGTCATAAGCAAGACTCGCTGAGCCAGAAGTAATACAAAAGACAGTATCCAAATTTTAACATATTTCATATCGAAACAAATGACAGCATATTTCTCTGGGAGCCATGTTGTTCTGAAACAATATCTAGAAAATAATACAACAATAAGCTTATTATATCGAGTCGAAATCCTCTCCATTTCCTAATCAATGGCTGGTAATCAATCTTAGATAACAAAATCCCATGTCCATAAAAATATACGCAAACCAAATTATAAAACAAATATGATACAAACAATAATAACAAGAATAAAAGATTTACCTTGTATTTGGCAATCTCCTCCCTGACTTCCTTCAAATCACCCTTAGTAAAGATCAACCCAACATTTCCAACAAGCAAGGTAACAAGATTAAGAAGATCAGAGTTACCAGTCCTTTCAGCATGAAGCTTGATGGTTCTCTTCATCATAGTATTCTTACCCATCAAAACAACTGAATCACCTCTCAAACCCTTACGAATACCCTGAAGTTGGGTTGACCCCACATTATCAGCAGAAGCAATGAGCACCTGACTGAACTCATCCAACAAGTTGCACAGTTTCTGGTCGTATGCGATCTTCTTCTCTGCCTTGGTTGGTTTCACTGCCATTTTTTCTACTTTTTTCTAAGGAAGATACAAGGAAGTTAGTTTGAATTATACAACAACAAAAACGAGGGCCAGGACTAAGCGATGAAGGATGCTTTGTCAAGGCGGACAACGATGGTGTGTCGTCTCTTTAACCTCCTTTTTGGGGATTTTGGGGATGGGAGATGTTTATTTAGAACCCTAAATTTGGGATTTGGCTGCGGTAAGAGATGAAGTTGGGAAATGAGGAGGTTTTATATTGCTGCTGCAACTCATTTTAGGGTTTTAGTTGGTTTGTTAGGATTTTGGGCTTCAGCTTTGCTCAGATACAAGGCCGAAAATAATGTGAGCTACTTGGGCTACTATCTAACTATTCATTTTCCAAATAAATTACTTAATGAATGGATTATTAGTGTCGATTCCGTGCGAATGGATATTTTTTAAAATCATGATGTTAAAGAATTTAGCAAATAATGATGATAAACAAAATGTCTACACAATATGGATAAGAGTATAGGCGGTAAATAGTGACCCGACCTGTTAATAAATTGGATATTTGAAAAAGAATGGTAATTTGGACGGGTCATTAAGTACCTTCAAAGTGGTGAGGTCGAAAATAGGTACTCATATGGGTACCTGGTAGGTGGTGGGGCGGGTAAATGGGTATCATGTAGGTACTCGCAAAGTCGCAAGGTGGTGGAGTAGATAAGGTTATTACTTTCTTTTTACTGGGGGAGTCTGAGTTTGATAAGTACACTCGCCGCAAGTGATATATCGGGTATGGGCATGTATTTTTAATTTATGGTTGCGGGATACCCTTCGTTGTAATCGCCCGCTCTAATGAAATCCCTAATTTATACTACCACATGTCAATGCCAATCATATTTGGTCCCGTCCGATTCACACATTTTTCTTATCTAGACTAGACCGGACCAATATTAGCATGGTTTGATCCCTGATCCACCATTTAACCCTTATTGCTTTTTGGTCCAAGAAGAAGTTTGGTATTGTGTGGACTGATCTCAAACCAATGAACACCCCTAATAATCGCCGTGCCCCTATAACATCCCTAATTCGAAGTTAGTTAGACAACCTATAACATCCCTGATTCGGGGTTTGTTAGACAATCACAATACCAAATCCATTGGCTAATGGCTAGTAGGCCTCAACTAACTATAAAACGCGGCTCATTGTAGGCGGGACGTGTCACTTAAAACTCCCGAAGTAAGAAACAAAAACGATATTCAAGATAAGATTTTGAGAAGCCAACCCAGCCTCGGAATTTCACACTTCATGGATCAAATCAAATCAAATAAAAATCAAAATATCTCCAAACTCCATTTCTCCCCTTAACACAAGTTCGTATCAACTTCATTTCAATGGCGATGAAGCAAACATAATCATAATCATTCTCCGTCCAAACTTGTAATTTAATTTCAAGGTAAACAATATGAGTATTCCATTAGCAGCTCGTTGCAATTCTTCGCCTGTCTCACACTGTTCTTCATGCTCCGCCATCCTCCCTCAGCCGTTAATTGCGTCCTCCTCTTCTCTTAACTTTCGCGGCAACTTTCGCCATTGCCGCTTCCGTTTGCTTGCTGTTTCCAGGTTCATTGTTTTCCTCTCATCTCCTGTTTCAATTTTTGATTCGTTTTTTTTAATCAGCTTTGATTTTTGGTTGAATTGTTGGTGTAGATTAGGGAACATCAGAAATGTCGATTTCGTATGTAGAGTAAGTGAGACTGATGACACTCAAACTGAAGACAATGATGATGAGGTATGTTTATTTTTACTGTTTGATGTTACGCACTTTTATTTCTGCTTGACGGTTTCAAATGATAATTCATGTCAGCCAACTCCAAATTATGTGGCTAATGTTGTTGATATTGTTTAGAGTTTCGGGCCTTTCGGCTTTTAGTTAAGTAGTTATGTAGTTCCTGTACTCATTAGAGTACTCGTTACAGTAGTGCTCTTAATAAATTGGCTAATTGAGTCGATTTCTGTATTCGAGCAAACTTGAGTTCGAACTAGGTTTAATTATACTTAAAAGCAGTGTCAATCAATTATTTTTCATCGGAAAACCGGACTTCCAAGTGATGAGATTAAGATCAAGTAGACTCAACGATGCTTATTTATCATTTAAATGGGGTTTACAGTTGATGGCCGCATAAGCCTCGTAAGGTAGATTGAGTTATGCTTATGGGAACTTGAATGGAGTTTACTCCCACTAACCAAGTGAGCTTTGTTCGAATATAGACTTGGCTATAATTATCTTGAACTTCTATAGAGTTTGCAATAGATGACCACATGAGATTGAGTTTAAAGTAGGCTCAATTATGCTCATTGACAGCTTGAACGATGTTTACAATCCACAACCAGTGAAATTTGAGTTGGAAGTCGACGTAGTTCATATTAGAAAATGAGAATGTAGATGAAATTACGGTTGATGATCGAGTGTGCTTGACTTCTTGAGCTCAGCGTAGACTTAGTCATGCTCATTGAGGACTCCAGTAGAGGCTTTCATTGGTATAGTCAATTCAACTCAATATGCTCATGGAGAACTTTACTCGACTTAAGCTTTAAGATCTATCATCATTTTTCATAAATAGGGTATTAGGGTGACATTGAGTTTGATTTGCTCAACCAAAAGGCTATCAAAATGTAAGGATATTGTTTATATGTTTGAGATACATTTACATTGTTCGTTTAGTGGCTTGAGTTTTTGTTGTAGATGGAAATCACAATGCGATTTATGCTTAACAAAAGATAAGATGCGTATTTTGAATAGACTTTCTCCCTGTATGCATTATATAGGGTTGAAAAAGTGCACAGAAATTTTTCCTTCCCTAGTTTCTTTTTATTAAATAAGATCTTACTGCTATTGTAGGCTGAATTTGGCTGCCCTAATTTTCTTTTCTCGGTTTTTCAGAAAAATGATGAGCATGCGAACTTGGAGAGCGCAAGCTTGACCGACTCTAATACATCCAACAACTCAGAGCTACCAGAGGTAATGATTAGTAATTTGCTAGTAATCACATTAGTATTGAGTGCCTTCTCATCCACGGCTCTAAATTCAATTTAGATGATTTAATGTATTACTCATTAGGAAATGGAGCAGGCGTCTACCGAAGTTCTGAATTCAGATAACAATGCCATGGGAAACAATGAAAAGAAAATTCAGGTACTTTGTTAGTTACATTTGCGCAATTGCACCTGGTTCTGTTCGCTTTTATTAGTTACATATGAACAAATCACAATAGCTCCCATCTATAACTTCTTACCTCCATATTTTCTCATGCAGCATGTTTTTTTCCGGTTTACAATTTATATGCATTTTGTTTCCAAATCGACAAAATTCATGTTGAGTAAATGAATTTATGTTACAATAAAAAAGTAGTGTGAAATTATGGGAGAAGTAATTCATCTTGTTGGGTTAGGAGGTATTTCTGATAAGAAAGAAAGATATTGGTGTATTGCAAAATAGTAAACTACTATTTCTTCTATTTCTTTTTGTTCCCACCAGTTGACTTTACATGGTCTCTAAAAGACGACACTTTTAAGTTTACGTCAATACTAAGATATAGATTTTTATATATATTTTTTGAAATACTGTCTCACCAGGCTATGAGACTACCTTCATAAAGATATCAAATGTTTCTTTGTGTTCGAACTTCTAATCCCATAGCTTGTTTCCTAAAAGCAACAAAATTTGAGATTATGATTGTTCTTGACTTTGGGGATGGAGATGGTCAGTATCAGAGGGCCATGTTCAAGGCAATATGTTTTGAGTCCTTTGGATCCTGTTATCTATTTTTATTCATCAAGATAAATCAGCTTGCAATTTGCTGGAGCCGTTGAGGCACTGGGGTAATGTTGTTGTAACTTGTAATCATCAAGAGAAATTTTTGTTGTATACTTGTATGTTGTATTGTTGCAAATCAGCTCTCATCCTTGTCCCTCGTGATGGAGTATGACATACTAAAGTTGTCTAATTTTTTACTTCATTGTAAGAAATGTGTATGAAACGAATTGTCTTAGGAGAAGACAATCCTCAGTAGTTCAAATATTTTTCTCTTGAAATATCGGTTTTAAGGACTCTTATTCTTCTATGCAAATGTGATTGTCAGTAGTAGGAGCTGAAGGGATTATGATGATTTAATGAGGAAAACTACTATTGTTAATTTCAAATCAAAAATTATTTTGATTTTGATTTCAGTGTCAGTGCAAGGATTAGCTTATCGGTAATTGCTGATAATTTGGGGAAACATCTTGTGCTGTTTCTTATACGAACATAATTATCATTGGACGATAAAGTATCATTTATTTTGTGGACTTAAAATGCATGCCTTCCCCATTCAGCCTTCTAATTATCTGACCCTTAGATGACAATGTTTCATGGTGGCAGGATGGAGATGGTTTGGAAGTTGCCAGTGGCTCACCTTTACCAGGTCTGAAGGTACATTTATTCAGTACCACTTCCAGTTTTTCAGCCCTGCTATTTTGATTCTTTTCCAGTTTCCTAATACCTACCACTCTGCTAATCTTGTAAAAGTGATCACTCTTGTGCTCTTAACAGCCACGACAACTGGATGAAGCAGATAGGATTCCGAAGGAGACAATTGACATACTCAGAGATCAAGTGTTTGGCTTCGACACTTTCTTCATTACAGGACAAGAACCTTACGAGGCAAGTTATCAGAACTGAAGCTTGTATTTATTCCCAATTACCTCTCTCAAAAAGGAGCTTCTATACCCCCTTTCCTCATGTTTCTGCTCTAGTCAATAATATAATCATCAATATATATTATGACTGTGATTTATGTCTTATAAGTAAATAAGTAATACTAGTACTACTTTGTAAGAAAGATGGTTGGCTGTTATCCACCAGCAATTCATTACCGTCCTTTTACCTACTCGACTACTCGTATATAATTTAAATTAATTTTTGCATACAACCTCAAATCTTTTGCTTGCGCTGAGACTCTGATTCAGTCGATTGACTTTCAAGTACATTATATCTCAAGAACGTTGGCTTTTATGATGAATCTGTCATGGAAAGTACTCGGTTTGAGGTTTTATTGTGCTTAAGGATTGATAATGCTACCCATAACATCAAAATACACTTTTGTCAGAAGCTCATGCGCTAAGCACTCCATAGTTAGGCGTGTTTGGCCTGGAGTAGTAGTAGTCTTAAGCTGAATGACCTTGTATGGTGAGGGGAGGGTGTTTCTTTTTTTGCGTGGTAAGTTTTCTCACTCCTGAGTCCTGCCCTTCCCTATTATTTGTACCTCAAAATGTGTAAAATGTGATGGAATCCAGATTAACCGAGTCCGACTCCCCTTGCCACACACACACACACACACACATGTCTTGAGTGATATAAACAGGAAAATGTTCATTAGAATGACAAATTGACAACAAATTAAAATTACACCTAACATGTAACAATATAACGTCAACTATTTATCATGTACTTTACCATACTAATATGACATATAAACAGTAACTTAAGAAGGGATAGCAATTGATAGCATATAATTAACACGTAAGTTATTGTTACAATAATTTAGTTATTACACTGATTTAAGGAGAATGGTTAAGAAATATGCCTGATTACTTGACTAGTAGTTATACGTGACCTGCATTACGGGTGTCCTTGGTTTTGTTTTTTTTCCTTCTTTTGCTTGTGTTGAAACTTAAAACTATTCATCAATGTTGTGTTGTATGATTTTCCTTTGTAAAAATTCATCAATTTCACTTTTTTTCCTTCTAAATTTGACATGTGAATATCATTTAGAACGTATCTAGATATCATAATATTCGTACCTTATTGGTTAAGTTTCTTAGTCAAGTCCAGTAAAAAACTGTGATTTCGGTTACTTTTAAGGTGAAATTTAGGCTACATGGACTACACTCACATTGGGTCAAGCTAAATCAGGCTATATTATTCTTGGTATTTATTGGGTCAATATTTCTCTCCGGTGGTTAGATCCATTTTAGTTCGGGTGATTTATAGAATTATAGGGTTTAGTCAATAACAGTCTTGTATTAGCTCATTATAATTTAGTCTTAACTACGAAAAAGATCGAGAGGCACGATTTATGCTTATTAGATGATAAAAATTTAGTCTGTTTGTCACATTTCAAACGCTTGTCAATGGAATGGAATACTCGTCAAATAAGGAGTACTTATTATTTTATCTCAGAGCAATTTAATTTACATAGATGTTTTCTTTGTGGTTTCTGAATTCCTTTTCAGGGTGGAGTATTATTTAAAGGAAATCTGCGTGGGGTACCATCTAAAAGTTATGAAAAAATATCAAAGAGGATGCAGGTATGTTCCGTCTCAATCTCTACTGTGTGTTAAAAAAATGTACATCACTTGTTATGTAGAGTTACCTTTTTAGTGCAGGATAAATTTGGGGATCAGTATAAACTTTTCCTACTTACCAACCCTGAAGATGATAAACCTGTGGCAGTGGTGGTTCCCAGGAGAACATTGCAACCAGAAACAACGGGTAGCCATATCCATCTTATTCCTTGAGAGTGCTTCCAAATGTCTGTTTTAGATACATGGAGCGCTTCTAACATCTATATCTTTTGTCAAATGCTGCAGCTGTTCCAGAATGGTTTGCCGCTGGGGCTTTTGGATTGGTGACTGTCTTTACTTTGCTTCTTCGAAATGTTCCTGCGCTACAGTCAGACTTGTTGTATGTTCTTATATCTGCTGTCAGTCACCTTACATTCCTACCTTTTACCAAAAGCTGAATGCCTTTATAATGGCAGAATTCAGATTCCCGTGCTGGACTCATAATGGCTATAATTAAATGAAAGTGTTGTAATTGTAGCACTTTTTTCTTAATCAACTCGTCATGGATGTGTTCATTAATTCCTGTTGAAAATGTCGGTTCATATTTCTTTGCTGCAGCCAAATGTATTTTGCCATTGATGCGCTTTGTATTTTATTTGGTATCTCAGGTCAAGTTTTGACAAGCTAGATCTACTTAAGGATGGTGTTCCTGGAGCACTCGTGACTGCTTTGATTTTGGGGGTGCATGAGCTTGGGCACTACATTGTTGCAAAAGACTGTGGAGTTCAGCTTGGTGTGCCTTATCTCGTCCCGAGTTGGCAGGTGAGATATGAAATCTAAACGTATATGTTACTCAAGCTGGTTTGTCATAGTTTGCTCACACAATTCATGGAGTGACTTCCTCTCTCGACCAAGTTGACTGTCATTGAGTAATAGGCTGGTTGTTTTTGTTTCTTTAATCTGTGTACATATAGCAAAATCTTCAATTCTTTATCCTTGGATCCCCGTCCAAGGGAGGGAGGAAGGGGTGCCTCTGTTAAAAGTGTGTAGCAAAACTCCATCACTTATAGAATACGTCAACCACAACAACAACAACATCAGAGCCTTAATCCCAAAATGATTTGGGGTCGGCTGACATGAATCATCCTTTAGAACCGTCCATGGGTGAACGCACACCTCATAATGCGAAAATATAGAAAAGTGAAAAACAAAAGGAGAGTGAAACATAATACAAAAGCCAGGTAAGCTTATAGGTTTTAAAAATCGAAGTCCGGATTTCTCTTATAATAACTTAAAATTTAAATCGAGAATAAAGATTAAAACTTTTTGAAAACCGAAGTACTCTTATAACTTAAGGGTCCGGATTACCTTAAAAGAATACGTCATCCACAAATAAGTAAATTTCAGATCTTTCAGATTCTGTAGTATTTATTTAGTAATATTTCATAACAAATACACTGTATATTGAACATGTTAAAAGGAAAACTGGAAAACCCAAGGGAAGAGAATATATGCCTTCCCAAAATCCCATATGCTGCAGGTTGCTTTGTGGCTCACTGCCAGAAAATGAGCATATTTGCTTAAGTTTGTGGTGGGTTGTCATATGCAACAAGCTAAGCCTTTATTTCTCAGGACTCGTTGAAAAAAACAGATTTAATTACCCCATAACCAGATCCATTTTTTAGAATTTTTTCCAAATACGGTTTCTGAGATTGGATGCACATTGTATGTCTAAAGTTTACTTTTGTGGGCAGATAGGCTCTTTTGGTGCTATCACACGGATTGTGAATATTGTTCCTAAGCGAGAGGACCTTTTGAAAGTTGCTGCAGCTGGACCTCTAGCTGGCTATAGTTTGGGTCTCTTACTTTTCTTGTTGGGATTCATTCTGCCACCTAGTGACGGCCTTGGTGTTGTTGTCGACGCTTCTGTTTTTCACGAGTCGCTCCTAGCTGGGGGCATTGGTATGAAAATCTCTGTTGCATCTTTCTACTCTTCCACATTCAGAATATGAAAGTGGATTTGATATCCTAGAACTACATATTTATGTATCTTGCTCTCAAGTCTCAACTCTATCTTTTGTCCTGTCTGAGCAGCGAAGCTTCTTCTAGGAGATGTTCTCAGAGAAGGTCAAGCAATTTCACTCAACCCTCTTGTGATATGGGCATGGGCCGGGCTTCTGATCAATGCCATCAATAGCATTCCTGCTGGAGAACTTGACGGTGGTCGTATCTCATTTGCCATATGGGGAAGAAAGGTATAACGATATATGTTAACTACCAATATAAAAGGACATCATTATGCCCTAGACGGCTAGACGTCAAGGAATCGAGGGATCGTGCAAATCCTGGGGGAAGAGGGATGAATTAGCCTGCCCATAGACCCAATTCAGACGTATATTAGACAAGTTGATTATTACCCGGTCCGACACAAACATTCTGGATGTGAAATTGACCTTGCCCAAAATGACCAAACCCTAATGTCTCTAAAGACCAAAACTACCCACCCAAAAAATGGCCCTAAACAAAATGACACGAAATAGTTTTAAATGACCCTGATGAGTTATTGGAGATCTCACATGAGTTTATCTATATGAGAAATATCTAAAACCACCGCTCATGTGTCCTGAAAGTATCAATCGGTGTGAATAGCCCCATAACCTTTGTCCCAAATATGAACTGACCCAAAGTGACTCATACTTGAAATGACTTGAAGCCGGATTTGCCTAAACCTACCTGAAGATGAAGTGATTCAATGCGATCCGAAATGTATCACACTATCACCACCCAAATAATTCCACCGGACCCGGCATGGATGACTTGCTTGTGAGTCTAGGTCAGGGGTACTCATTCTTATTATGTGAAAAGTATC
>JAYMSF010001372.1:0-12198 GCA_036897335.1 Silene vulgaris
ATTAAAATAATAATTCCTCCTTTCAGCAACACTTTCCTTCATTACTACTCTTGCTTTATTTTTTACTCAAACTCTTTTCCATGCCTTTTTTCATTAAATTAATGGAGATTGATTAAATTAAATTAAATTTAATTAAATACCCAGATCATACAAATATATGAGCATTATTTTGTTACCATTTTCGTGAAATTATATTCTCATTCAATGCTACCATACTTGGTATTTTCATGGAATATTTTTACTTATTAAAGTATTACTTTTACTATTATTTACTGTTTCTGGATTGTGGTTGGTGTAAATAATCACAAAAAAAAGTGTACAAAAAAAGCAAAAAAATATTTCATCAATTATTCTGAATTTCCTCCTTTTTCAGCATTTTATGAGATAAGGAGGAAGAAGAGCATAATTTTCATACTAGGAAACTTTGGGGATTGTTAGATCTAACTTAATCTTGAAAAAAACCCATTGTTTTTATATGGGTAATGTTTGAATTGATTGTTTGGTTGAAGATATAGATACCCTTTTGATTGATTATAGTTTAATTTTGAATTGTTAGGTCAAGTTTGTTGTTTTTGATATTATTAGGGTTTGATTATTGTGTATGGGAGTACCTGATAACTCCTTGATAGATCTAATTGGTAAAGTTAGGTCTTGGGCTTCTTGGGGTAAAACTAATTTACTGTCGTTTTCGGCCGAATTTGATATGGCGGAGTTGGATGGTACTGGTTGTTGTGGTGTTTGTGAGCTTAAAGGGTTGTGTGAGCTGTATAGCTGTTTAGGTTGTAGGAGACGGGTTTGTGTTGCGTGTGCTCGTATTGGTGTGTCTAGTGAGGGTCTAAATGGTGGTGATATGGAGAGAGTTGTTAAGGTTTGTAAGTTTTGTTATAAGTTGTCTAAGAGGCATATTGAGAAAATTTACCCTTCTGAGTCGCCTAGGACGAGCCCTGAGCCGCTATCACCGGGTATTTTGGGTGAGAAGTTATGTAGTGGGGAGGATTGTAAGGGTTTGGAAGATGGTTGTGTTTTGGGTCCTGTTGAGTTACAGAATCCGAACGGTTCCCCTCATAAAAAGAGCAGCAATAGATCACTGTCGTTTCGTGCTCGTCCAGTCCCAAACTCTCTTCATCATTCGCCTATTCAGTGAGTTATTGATTCTTGATTTCTATTGGTTATGTTTTATTTGACTTGGTCTAACTTCAATATTGGTGTGGCCTGCATAGTTTATTTTGATGTTAATGTGCCTCTATGGCTCTACATACTATATTGATTTAGAAACTAAGTGTGAATTTTGGTCTGTGTTAGGACTTCCATATTACATTAGGCACCCCTGTCTGACAATTGGCATTTGAACATGGGTATGAGTATAATTTTAATGTTAATGTGCGTCTACATACTATGTTGATGTAGGAACTAGGGCTGACTTTATCCCTAACGAAATGGAGGTCTGATCATAAGACCCATGCAAGTCGTAGATGGAGTCTTGAGATAAAGTAATGGTACTGTAGAAAAGTCTTGATGGAGTCTTTTGTTTTCAAGATCCATTATGAGACGAAGAAATAGTATATCTGCATTATTTTATTATTTTAGACAAGAGCAAAATTGACATATTCAATATGGAGTAATGTTTTGGGAATATCTTAATTATTGAATGTGTTAATGTCATAAATTGATGTAGAAACTAAGTGTGAATTTTGGTCTATGTTATTATGACTCTTCATGTTACATACGCACCCGTGTCTGACGATCGGTTCTGGACATGAATATGAGTAGATCCCTTTTGAATGCTTCATTTTAAGCCAAAACAAGAGGATTTATATGAAATAGCCGAACCTAACACGGGGACGCACCCACGTCAGATATTTCAGAAAGAGTGAATAACATGAATTATGTAATGGAATTTTGGTCTCTGTTTTTCACTTCTTCTTTTCTATATTTTCGCATTTTGAGGTGTGCGATCACCCATGGACGGTTCTAAAGGACGATTCATGTCAGCCGACCCCCAATCATTTTGGGATTAAGGCTCTGATGTTGTTGTTGTTATGTAGTGGAATATGAACACAACATTATAATTTTGTAATCAGGCTTGTAAGAAATTCAAATTATATTATGCAAACTTTTATGTTCTTTTATTTTTCCATTTTTAGACTGTCAGTTTTGTTGTTGTTCAATTTATTTATTGTTCCATGTAGGAGTGATGATGAACCGGAAGACTCTCAGAGACATTTTTTCAGCTCTGCAAGTGATTATTACCACGATAGTTTGGATATAGACATAAGTAGTGTTAGTTTTAGAAGTGAATCTTATAGTTTCAAGTCAACGGGTTCAAGTCCCCTTGATAGCCCTTCTAGGTTCAATATTAACACACCTAGAGCTGGGCAGATAGTAATCAAAACTGAACGTGCAAGCCCGAAGTGCCAAAATGGCCGCTTCTCTAGCCCTGAAAGGATGGCTGTTTTAAGAAAGCCTCACCAAGGAACTCAGGATCTAGGGCATGTGGTCGATGGAAAGCAGAATGAAAAGGTCACTACACCTTTGGACTTTGAAAACAACAGTCATATTTGGTTGCCTCCACCACCTGAAGATGATGAAGCAGAAAATGACTACTTTGAATATGACGACGACGATGATGACAATGGTGGAGTTTCTGGTGGAGTGTTCTCTTCTAGTAAGAGCCTTTCTAATTTGTGCCCTTCAGAAGAAAATCAACATGTGATACAGAAGGAACCCTTCAATGCTCTGATACAAGGCCATTTCAGAGCTCTTGTATCACAACTATTGCAGGGAGAAGGCATTAAAGCTGGCAAAGAGGATGAACCTCAAGATTGGTTAGACATTGTCAGCACTTTAGCGTGGCAAGCCGCTAACTTTGTCAAGCCAGATACTAGCAGGGGAGGCAGTATGGACCCTGGAAATTATGTAAAGATTAAGTGTATAGCATCTGGAAGTCCTAGTGAAAGGTTAGCTACTCTATTTCTGTCTATATATATTATATACAGCCTCTCCCACCTGACTTCAGTGGTTAAATAATATCAAGTTTACTTATTGATTTCGCACAAAATACAATACTTACATAACTTCTAAGGAAACTACTGACTTACTGAGTTTTTGATATTCAATAATTCAAAGATGACATTATTTACTGTAGCTGTACACACTTACATTTGGAGAAATTAATCGTCAAAGTTGACGTTAGTTGACCAACTAAGTCTTGTGGGTAATGGGGATGATTTATTTTTATGAAGGTGGTATTGTTTATTTGCATGTTTACAGTATCTTTTATGTATGTTGGGTCCTTGGATGTTTATACTAGAGTGCTACCTTCATATTTTAATGTTCATAATTTTTGTATAATTATGCAGCACCTTGATTAAGGGAGTGGTCTGTACAAAAAACATCAAACACAAGAGAATGACCTCTCAATACAAAAGCCCCAGGTTATTGCTCCTAGGTGGATCACTTGAGTATCAGAGAGCTCAAAATCAGCTGGCATCATTTGATAACTTGCTAGAAGAGGTCTAAGTAATATACTTATATATATCATTAATTGTGGGGTTTGCTAGTTTTGTCATATTGAACTTTTGTCTTGTTCTTTGAGCAGGAAATGAACCATCTGAAGATGATTGTTTCAAAGATAGAGGCTCATCGACCAAATGTCTTGCTGGTTGAAAAAAGTGTGTCATCTTATGCACAGGAATATCTTCTGACAAAGGAAATATCTCTAGTGTTGAATGTGAAAAGGCCTTTGTTAGAACGCATAGCACGATGCACAGGTGCTTTGATTACACCCTCTGTCGATAAAATCTCTACGGCGCGCCTTGGGCATTGTCAACTTTTCCGGATAGAGAAAGTTTCTGAAGAACATGAGGCAGTTAATCAATCTACTAAGAGACCATCAAAAACATTGATGTATTTTGAAGGTTGTCCCAGGCGGTTAGGTTGCACGGTAATATATTTGCGACCCTAACATTTGTTGCATATAACTGCTAGCTTGAGTAGAATTATTCGGTTGGCTTTTGTCTGATGAGTTCGTCTATGTTGCATATAATCCGATCGGTTTAATATGTCTCCCTAGGAAGACATATATGTGTATAAGCAATGAATTATATCTGATGTTTCTTTCATTGTTTGAATAGTCATGATATATGTTATGAATTGTTATTTGCTTGATATTCTTATCTATGTTTCTAGAAGGGTACTGTTTTATTAACACTTGCGTAGTTGCGTTATACTGGCTGGGTTGTTTTCTTGCTCAGAGAATCTAATTTAAATTAAGTTTGTGTAAGATGTGTTCTAAATTACGTAATGCATGCGTCTTTAAGGATAACTACTGAGTTTATGGAGTTGACATTGAAGAATGACAGAAGTTGTAAGATGAAGGACCAATCAAGATTGGTTACGGCTTTTCCTGTGCTCATTTTTTTGTTTGCTCTCTAAAACGTTGCTTTGATGACTATCCAGAAATTTTCAATGAGCGATACCCTGAGCTACTCTTTCGCTGATGGAAATGCAGGAATTTGTTCTTGGGGTTTATGCCCGAGTCACTGAGCACTAGCCAAAACGCCTTTAAGAGCACTCCTGATAGACAACACAACCAGCGAGGCACACTAGCTTCTTATTCTTTTATTATCCCCTTCTCCTTAGCAGATTATCCCAAAAAATTTCTCCTATACATATCCTCTTTACAATCCAAAAAAGAGAAATATTGTACACAACTTTATCTAGAATATATAAGTTTGTTTGCAAAAACTTATATGGCACATGCGTTTGCCTCGTGCCTTGCACATTTTCGCCTTGGGCCTTCCTTGCTCTTTGCTGGAGTGATGTAAGATTCTTATACTAATTTTGATGCATGCTTGAGACTAACCTTATTGTCCAGAGATTCTCTTTATGGCCATAGTAAATATTTTGGATTTAATTTGTTTGCTGTTTTGTCTTTTACAAGTCCACTAAACTTGAGTATCGATGTTTATTTTGGTTGAATCCCCAATAATGGCTATTAGAGTTCTTTTCATTATATTTGATCAGCCTGTGAAAAATCTGTTTACTTTGGACTCTGGTGGTGAGATATCTATAAGCATGACCCCAAATGGACTGACTATTTTTTCTTTCACATTTATATACTTTATGCTATTTATGTATTTTATTTAGTTTGGGCTTCAACCTCACTTTGTCCTGTTCGCAGGTCTTACTAAAAGGCTTATGTCGAGAGGAACTAAAGAAGGTCAAACATGTTCTCCAGTATGCAGTGTTTGCAGCTCATCATTTGTCTTTGGAAACATCATTTTTGGCTGATGAGGGTGCTCATATTCAGATGGCAGATAAGCAATCTGATCATTCACACGACAATGTAACTGCTGACAATGACACATTTACCCTTCCTAGTTCCGACGCAGCTGCTTCATCCCAGGAGGGTAATGATGGATTCGCTCCTAGATGTGCTTCAGCTGCCCTTATAAATGATAGAGTAGATCAAATGATGTCTAGTGACAGTCAGGATTTGTCAGGGTGTAATGTGGCCGCTGATTTAGAGTCCTCTTTACATGACAGCAATCCACTTGGCTCCACAGAGTTTAATAGTGGGCAGCCTGAATTGCCAGGGGCAGTGTTTGTTGAGGACGCACAACTTTTGGAGGTGGAAAAGTTTGATGAAAATGAAGTCTCTAGCGACTATCTTGCGGCGACAGATAATCAGCAGAGTATATTGGTGTCATTTTCAAGCCGTTGTGTCTCGAAGGGAGCACTCTGTGAGCGTTCTCGACTCTTACGTATCAGATTCTATGGGTCATTCGATAAGCCACTCGGGAGATACCTTCGTGATGATTTATTTGATCAGGTAATTTTGTAGGTCTTGCATAGTGTGAATGTGTGATGGACATCTCCCTTGGTAAATATAAGTCTGATGATCGGGTTGCAAATAATGTGTCTCTTGTCAGTGGGAACTTCTTGCAGACCTTTATTAATTTCACACCGAAATATCCTGTCTGGAATCTGCAAGTTTTTAATTTCGTTGCTCACCTTTCAGGCTTCATTGTGCCGGTCTTGTAAGGAACCTGTTGAAGCACACGTGCAATGTTATACTCACAGACAAGGTGTACTGAGTATCAATGTTAGGCGTATTGACACATCAAAGCTTCCTGGAGAGCGAGATGGAAAGATATGGATGTGGCATCGGTGCCTTAGATGTGATCGAATTGACAGCGTACCACCAGCAACCCGCAGGATTATAATGTCTGATGCTGCCTGGGGTCTTTCATTTGGAAAGTTCTTGGAGCTTAGCTTCTCAAACCATGCAACTGCTAACCGTGTTGCAAGTTGTGGCCATTCTATACAAAGAGACTGCCTTCGTTTCTATGGGTATGTTCTATTTTCAGCTTGGCATTTCTATCTAGTTTGTGGAGTGCGATGGCTAACATGGGCCTTGCCAGTCCATAATATATAGGGAGTATCATTTGATCAGCTTGTCTAATTCAAATATTTTTGAAAACAGGTTTGGAAGTATGGTTGCATTCTTCCACTACTCACCAATTGATATTCTCACTGTGCATCTACCGCCTTCAGTGCTTGAGTTCAATGGCAGTAGTACACAAGACTGGATACAAAGAGAAGTGGAGGAGGTTTGGATTTTCCTTTGATATTATTTTTCGGAGTTTCCTTTGTATTTTTTTCACTGATTTATCTTTTATTTCCAAACCTAAGGACTTGCTAGTACATATCTTGACTCACTATTCTTCGTCTTTAGAATATGATGATTTTAAGCAAGATGGCTCACTAGAGGGTATCTCTTCATATTTTATAAATTATTATTATTAATACCCAGTAAATGCAAATTTCCTTGAAACTCTCATTATGGTCGTTCAGAAATCAGAAGTACTGCTCTATGCTTTCAACACAACGGTAAGGTTGCATAATTAGTCCCTCTTATTACCCTGCCATAATTGGGGGATCTCTGAGGTATTGGTACAATGTGCTGTATTGCATGGACTCTGTAATGTTTTTCATTAATTGTATCTGTACAGAATATGTGAGAACTCCATCTTAATCTTTTAATGATTCTGATTGCAGCTTCAGAGTAAAATTGAAACTTTGCATGATGAGGTGGTTAATGTGCTGCATGTCATGGAGCAAAAGAGTACATCTTTGTGCAACGAGTCAGCAGATTCAACTGATCTACACAAACATATTTTGGAGTTGAAAGAGATTCTTGACAGGGAAACTGATGAATACTATGTGAGTATTTAAAATATCACAAATCATGCACTATAAAGGTTTTGGACTTCTTGCTTATCAGCAATATTTTGCTGACTGGTGCAAAGATTGACAGTTTTTTTTTATTTATCATTTTTGGTGTTTAGTTGTTTTCTTGTGAGCAAGTTTCCCCCTATTATTTTGAGGAGTGAGGACATATTCCAAAGCTACCAGAAGTATAAAAATTAAAAACCCATTACTATATTTGCATATCATCTTCATTTAAATCGTTATCCAAGTGCTAGTCTCGTTTCTTTTGATCTATCTTCAAATAGCTTGCATATTCTTACAAGAATACTTTGTTGTCTATGGATTTGTCTTTATCTTTATTTCACTGTATAACTAATGTTTTGGTTGTCTCTTATTTGACAGGGTTTGCTTCAACAAGTTACCGAAGATAATTTTATAGCATTTGATAGTACCATTGACATCTTTGAGCTGAATCGATTGAGACGATCTCTTTTAACGAGTGCTCGTGCATGGGATCGTCAACTTTACTCTCTGGACTCTCTTCTCAATTCAAAAAGTTTCAATTTTGAGGGTACAGAAAATGCTCCTCGTGGTGAACTGAAAGAGTTGAACAACGATGATGCAAAAAATTCTAAATTTAATGTCGATCAATCAGAAAATGGTTTGTTATGCACTGAGAGTCAGTTATTGGAGTGTTCCAAGTCAGAGGAAGTATACGGGGAGGGAGAAACCACACTTAGCGAGAAATCGTCAGAAGGTGTGCAGTCTCCAGTCTCCAATCTATCAGATAAAATTGATTCTGCATGGACGGGCACTGAAATAGATGCATCCCAAGCTTTTCTTCCTAATCAAGTAATCCAAGTTGATAACTTGCCAATTAAAAGGTTGATGGCTCCTGTTCGGGTTCATTCCTTTGATTCAGCTACGAGACTACAAGAAAAACTCCACCGGAAGTTACTTACGTCATCCCATCTCTCAGCTGTCAGGTCTTTCCATGTTTCTGGAGACCCTGCTACCAGAATTGCGAGAACTTATTCTCAAGTTGCTCCAAATGAAGCACAATTTGCACCTTCATTTGTCTCATCTGTGTCTCTTTTTGCTGAACGTCCTCGACTATTGCTCCCACAAATCCATAATGATTTGGTTGTTGCTGTCTATGACGATGAACCCACAAGTGTAATATCATACGCCCTCAGTTCCAAAGAGTACGAGAACTGGGTTTCCGATAGTGGGGGTCAGAATGATGGTAGCTCGTCTGGCAGAGACTTCAGTAGAGAGGATTCTTCTGCTTCTACTTTTCTGTCCTGGCAGTCGTTCGGCTCTTCAGAATTGGATTATATAAGCTATGGTAATTATGCGTCTGAAGATTCATTAAGAAATAATATGCCATTAAGTGATCTTAAGAGATCTCCTCATCTGCAAATCTCCTTTGGTGACGATTCTTCAACTTCTGCTGGGAAAGCTAAATTTTCTACCACTTGTTACTATGCCAAGCAGTTTGACATGCTTCGAGAAAAATGTTGCCCAAGCAAAGTGGATTTTGTTCGCTCCTTGAGCCGTTGCAGGAGATGGACGGCCCAAGGTGGAAAGAGCAATGTTTACTTTGCGAAGTCCATGGACGACAGGTTTATAATTAAGCAAGTGACAAAAACCGAGTTGGATTCTTTCCAGGAATTTGCAGTTGAGTATTTCAAATACCTAAACGATTCCTTGGATTCAGGAAGTCCGACTTGCCTAGCGAAAGTGCTTGGCATATTTCAGGTTAGTCTTTTAGCTTCTTGAGGAAAATTTTTTTCTTGGTGCCTTGGGGTTCACAAATTTTACTTTGGCAGTTAATATTAGGATAAATATCTGCATTATTTTGACAAAAATAATTGATCATTCTTAAAATTGTAATTCATCCATTTTTTAACTTCCCACCTGCCTTTTTGGGTGGTCCATTTTTTTCTTCGTACTTCAGAATCTTTCCCCTTTTGTCCGTTTTTCGTGTTCATTATGATTTCAGACTCCACATCTTTCCTCAACTTGTTTTTTCCACAACATATTGAGCTTAACTTTGTCTCAAAAGACCCAAATTAAGTACGAAGTTTTAAAATGGATTGAGGAAGTATTATTTAAATTTAATATTGGTTTGGTTACTCTTGGTAATAAATAGCCCAAACATGAGATCACCAAAGTGGCACTCAAGGCGCACTTAAATTCTAGAGTTTCCTTTTGTTAATGTAGTCGGCAGAGGAAATACAGAGTGGTTGTGTTGATTCCTCTTGTTTCTTGCATTTAAATTACAGGTGACTATAAAACATCTGAAAGGTGGACGTGAAACAAAAATGGATCTGATGGTCATGGAGAATCTCTTCTTTAATAGACGCATTTCCAGGGTTTATGATTTGAAAGGATCTTCACGATCTCGTTACAATACTGATAAAACAGGAGCGAACAAAGTGCTCCTTGATATGAATCTCCTAGAGACACTGAGGACAAATCCTATTTTTCTTGGAAGTAAGGCAAAAAGAAGACTGGAGCGAGCTGTTTGGAACGATACTTCATTTTTGGCTGTAAGTCTACTTTAATATTTGTTCTGATCTTTAACTCTTCTCTTTTGTTTGTCAAATTACTGAACCATCGTAAAATGGCATACATCAGTTTTTGCTTTCGTATTTTGTTGTCAGTGAGCTGAGTGTCTGGTTTTATTATTTGTGCAAGGCAGTTTTATGTTAAGTCGTCTAGGATAACTGTAAAACCATATGCTAATTAGTGAAATATTCATAAAAGGGTATTGACTAAAAGCTTCCCTTTCAATAAGGTTATTTTGGTAAATAATATGCAGTTTGAATATCTGTAAAGCCGTCGTACAAGAGACTCTCTCTTCTGATAGTCCCTTCAGTATAAAGCTGCCTTACACTGAACTTTCTTCTCTAATTCCATAGCATACACCATCTTTCTTCAATGATAACTCTGGAATCTCCTGGGTAGTGAGTTTGTCTTTGTCATAGACTATCTCAGCTAATTTTGCGGCATTGACTCACTGACTCAACGATATGGATCTTGTAATACCACTTTTAAAAGCAGGAGTCTCAAATACTGACCCTTCCTTGTACATCCAATTTCAGTCTGTTGATGTCATGGACTACTCTTTACTAGTGGGTGTGGACGAGGAAAGAAAGGAGCTAGTGCTCGGGATAATCGACTTCATGAGGCAATATACATGGGACAAGCATCTGGAAACATGGGTGAAAGCTTCAGGACTGCTTGGCGGACCAAAGAACGTTTCACCCACCATCGTCTCCCCTAAACAGTACAAGCGAAGATTCCGGAAGGCAATGACAACCTACTTTCTGACAGTACCAGATCAGTGGTCATCATGAGTTGGCAAAGTAGACGGTAATTCTTTTCGGATTTGCAAGTTGTCATCTATGGGGTAATTGTAGAAAGCTGGTGGGTTTGTGTAATGCCAGGTAAGTTGACAGAAAGGGGAGCCATTCTCTCCTTGATTTGAGCAAAAGACTCTTAATCTTGTGACTTTAAAAAGGGTGCAATTGTAGCCCAAAAGCGTATATTAAGAACACATCATGTGATGAAATAGTGGAGTATTGGTATTTGGTTGTGATCATGTGATCACGTGGGTATGTGGTGGTGTGAGGAGCGTTCTCACGTGCTTTGCTTTTGCGAGGCCGTTGGACGGGATGCTGTAATAATAGTAGCATTTGTCTTGATATTACCACAACTGCGTACAATAAGAATGCTAATGATAATGATGTTTTTTAACGCTAATTCATGATTTATCTTATAGCTTGAACAGTCCATGAATTCAGATACGGAGTACTATACGAGAAAAAGGAACATATATCTGAGTAGTATACTTTGTGAGGGATTAATTGTGTAAGCACTTTCTAATGCACCATTAGGTACCAAAGGAGATCGCTATGCTCGTTACTTTATTCAGTACTGAAGTGATTCGAAAAGAATCCTTGGGTTGACAAGTTTAGAAAACCGTACATTTAGCTTAACCTTTTCGAGGAAAAAGGAGCTTCAATTGCTACCTATCTTCAACCCTTTTTCTGTTAATAACGAAAACAAATACACATACAAAAGCTTCAGTCTAGAAACACCAAAAAACTTTCTTTTAATAATGCCGCTTGAACTCGTTCTTTAGGTTTATGTTTACAGTTTACCAAATAGTTGAAGAGTGGCCTAATGTTCCAGGAAATGGGATTTAAACTGACGAAAGGAGGGTCACCCTAGAGCCTAGACCATTTGAGTGCAGTACCTTGGGCCATCGACATCATGCCACTGCCGTTTAGCTCATTAAGTGTTCTAAGTCTGCTTTGAATCCCCGGTAAGCTGTAAGCGCATATTAGAGTCATACTACTCTACCATGGAAGGTCAAGATGAGAGGATTGAGTCATGAGAATCAAAACGATGTTGAATCATGAATGTATCACTTGGACTTGTGAGCGGTTGATATACTCTTGCGAGCATACACTTTTATTAGACTGTATTGATTGTAACAGTTATGTTTATACTGATGACTTTTTATTAATGAAGCAATCTCGCTCTCCCTTCTTATGAAAAAAATAATACGGAGTATAACCTTAATAAACATGAGGCGAATTTTTATACATGAGCTCTTCTGTTCATTACTCGTTTCACTTCGCTTTGCTCTAGTGTATTTCACCGTAAATTTGCTCCATATTAAAAGTCTTGAATTTTGATTAGTGAAAAGTATAAGCCTAACAACCACAAAGTCCAATATTGTTTCTTTATATTCTAATTCCTTCGTACCAATGAATCATTGATTTTTCTTCGATCATTTGTTTTAATTAAATCTATAGGTCAATTTTGCTAAAGTTGTTAACATGTCCTTGAAAATTTAGGATGCTGATTGCCACGTAGTTTACAAGTACAAATTAAACAGTAACCAATTTTTTTTTTTTTTTTTTTTTAAGGAAAAAAAAATAGGTTAAATGAAAACAAACCAAAAAA
>JAYMSF010001373.1:0-12198 GCA_036897335.1 Silene vulgaris
AAACAATTTAGTTGTATGTGCTATGTAGTATTTATAGGATATAGTTTACCTGGCCCTTAACAGGCTCATGAAGACCCCAGAAAACGTAACTCTGGATCACATTCAATCCTCCTTCTTTGCATTTGTCTAGGATATCTCCCCACATCTGGCAACAATAAATTTCATAGCCTAACATTAGCATTAACATTGAGCAAATGGTGGACACAAGACCTTGGATATGGAATGGCTTAATATATGAAAGATTATATTTATGCACATAAGAAATGATATTTATATTTTTTTTTTATGTAGGGTGCTTGCGAGTTCAATTTTTTTGAAGTTGACATTCTATACCTCCATAGGGAGACGAGGGTAATGGACAGAACCGGAATAAAGGAATTCTCTTCGGCCATTAATCAACAAGGACCGTGCATCATAGGTCACACCAAGTTGTTTGCCATCCTCCTCTTCAGCATGCGCAGTGAGGAACAGCACCAGGGCCAAGGTAAGCATGCACTTACCATACTGTGACATGATTAATTATTTTTAGTTTACCTGCTAAATTAAGCCTAGAACACAAGAAGAAACCTTGACAACAAAAGGGAGGATAGTATGTTTGGGGTTTGAAGTTTCCGTGAGCGATCACCCTTCCTCTGAAGGAAGAGGATCGCCAATGTCGTTAAGAGTGGGACAAAAGACATGTTTAGAATGTTACAATGTTGAATATATATACACAGACAACGATTAGATTAAGGTAAAATAACAAACAAATGTATGGTTGTTACTTCTGTTTGCCTACAAGTTAATTTTCCATATTTGATGGATTATCATTAGTCTCGACGCTATTTTTGTCCTTCTGTTTTTCTATTATAATCATATGCTATATTTGTAGTTGATTTGATGTATTGTTAATTTTTGATCTGTTTGAAGTCCATTTCTATCCCTTTTTTCCCTCTCATATTCTCTCTATTTTAAGGATGGAGAACAAAAAGGCACTAACTGTCAAGTATGTAATGCCATTATATGAATGTTATCATAACTCAGTATTTCTTAATCACGATACTGGTATACGATTAGGTGTTGTCGTCTTGTCGATTACTAGCTGTAAAACTCTGTAGTTTGTTAGTTGGATAATTTTCACTTGTACCTCTAGTAGAGCTTAGGAAATCAATTTATACTGGTAAAAAAAGTTCTGAGCTGACAATACAAGTGATAAAACTGGGATTATCGATACTTCCTCTATTTCAGAATTTAAGTCATTTTCACATTTTGAGGACCTCATTTCGCTCTTCAATATCTTTTAAAATATATTTTGTTAAAAGTAGTATTTTGTTAAATTAAAAGTCAAAGGCTTACTAAAAGGCTTACTAAAAGGCGTAAACTGCATATAATTTGGACTTAAGGGGATGCAGAAGGTGACAGTATTTGATTTTCCTTTGCCAAGAGAGAAAAACACATGCACGACTGCACGAGGACAGTCGACTCTCATGGTTATATGAGGAGAAACATCATCAAGCATTACTCTTATCCTACAGTAAATGTTAATACTACTTTCATTTTAAAATAATACGGAGTAAGTTAAAAGAAGGAATTGACAACTTCATAGAAACCAATGTTTCTTCGTTGTCAAAAAAAAAAGTTAATTTCATTCTAAATAAGGTTCCAAGAACTCTCCACTCGGAAATCATTTTATAAGCATCAGGAATTAAGTTACTTCAACTAGGCTACAAGTTTCGGATGTATGTAACAAAGGGTCAGACTGTCGGAGTGTCAGACATTGATGGTTTATGAAAACTTTTCATGTTTTTGGTCTAGAATTAAGTGTCGTGATGTCTATCATGTCAAGGTGTCGGAGCGATGGACATGCGACACGGTGTCAAAGTGAAGAGTCAAATTAACAGTAGTTTACAAATTGCAAGGACTTATCTAGTCTAGAAGGAGTATATTTCTAAGCATTTCAGTTTACATTTCTCATTTTCTCTCATCACTGTATGCCATTATCAGTTCATTTTGATTGCAGTTCGGAATTTTCAAAATCCAAGAGTGTCTCTTCAAATATTATTTTCAAAAATCCAAAATTATTAATAAGTGACCTACTGAAAATTTTGTATCATAATTGATATTTCTACTATATCCTCTCTTCTGAAGCTATATATAGATCAATGCCTGGAACGGGGGGCGTCAGCCCACGGGAAAACGTTTTAATTTTAAGATGCGATCATGAGTCGAACCAGATCAAAACATTCAATTGTTGACGGAAAACTTATATTGAGTTGTAGGTTGGATTGTCCAAGCTATAGGAATCCACATTTCAGTAGAGAACACTTAACAAAACCTCTAGTTTGGAATTTACCTTCTTGCATACAATAATGTGTGAAATTTTGGCTCAGGCCAAAAAGGCATTTTTATTAGAACATTATAAGATGCAAAAGAATTACAAACAGTTTACATTCTTTTTTTTTCCAGCTTTCTTACTACTACTAATGCTTGCTATTTTTCTATTTCTGGGCACATCACATTGGAGGAGCACCCACTCTAAAACTGATTAGAAAACATGAAATAACTACCTCCCTTACAGAAATCCACCTTTATTTTAACAGAAAAAAAAAAAACCTACAATCGAAATGAACATTAGAAAGAGGCTGTCTAGCCTTTGCGGCCACATCGAAGTTGCACGGCTAAGGTCTTGGTTTTTATTTCAGGGCAAGAATTCTTGTCAAACAGGTTCCTGTCTACTGGTATTTCGCATTTGTCTTTTCCCATGCAGTTCTGCTCGAAAAAAACAACCATGAAATAAGAATAAATTACCCTAAAACATGGTCATACTTAAACAAGGACTTTAATATAATTCAGAAGTCAGAACTGTAAAACTGTATGTCTATAACTGGTTAATAACAGGAAATGTGTGGAATGCGTTTGTTTACCTGCTCAACAATCTGTTGGCTGTTAGAGGCAGTGCAGTTTCCTGGAATGTAATACCCACAAACACCATAAGGATTGCCAAAGCCAGCAAACTCAATCTTGGTCACGACTTTGTCCTTAGGACACTGGAGTTGCACCTTAGGCTTTGGTGTTTCAGTCCCCACGGGCGTAATTTGCTTGTCGTCCCTCTTCCATGCCCACACCGCGGCTGGCATGGCCTCTGAGACGTAGCTACATATACTGTCCCTGTTCACTGTCTCAATCTGAACTGTGTCGATGCTTCCTCCTGCCTCATCGAGAATCACTATGAAGTTGTCCTTAGGCTTGAGAAACGATCTTGGCAGGTGGTACCTGCAACATTTTCTCTTAGTATGTTTCTCAAGAAATGTTACTTCAAAAGTATAGAAACACGTTACATTGGGCTAACCATGTGTATTTTTTTGACTTACTCATTTTGCGAAGGCCTTTTCAGTATTGTGAGGTAGGATGACCAGTAACGTCCTATGCTCTGACCATTGACCCAGACGATACCTTTTGTCATGTTTTCCATCCTAATAGTTAGCGGATCATCTCCTTCTGGTGCATCGAAGTAGGCCTGTAAAAGTGGTTGATTTTAGATAATATACCTTCGATGGTAGGTGCACGTCAAAGAAATTAGTTGGTATAGTCATTGAGTAGTGGTACAATGGTACTCATGACCTGATTTTAAAACCCGTCAGCTTTAACACTGCCGTATGGCTCCCTATTCACCAGTAAACAAAACTACTACTACGTATATAGTAGGTAATTCAGGATGTTTGTGGTGAGTCGAAGATAGATAAAACTCATAACTCATTAACGGATTGAGGACCTTTTTACCATCGACAGAGCTGAAATGTATTTACCTTGTACCAAGTAAGAGCTTTTCCAGCTCCTTTAGCAGGAGTCCATTTGGCTTTCTTTGATCCTTCTTCAGTGAAGTACTTGAGCCTCTCTCCTTCTAAACCAATCTGCATTATTTTTTCTGATGTCAGTTGGGATGCATTAATTTATCACTAATTTTGAACCCTAGTGATTCAGTTTTACCGTGTGATGCCAGCCGTTCAACGTCAGGTCAAGGTTTCCTGTCCCCAGACCTAGGAGCTCCACTGTCCTGATACCAGTGAATCTATGTTCCATGTAGCTTCCACTGTCCTGTATACGAATGAAGACGTACACAATATGACAATATGATTAGTTTCTTTATCTTGTTCAGGTTAGTCAAGGATTTGGAAAGCTGTTCTTTCTTACCGGCATTCCAACTGTGCAGCTCAGAATTGAGATGTTGTTTACACCTTCCTTCAGTCTAATGGCTGCTTGGTAGGGAAAGGTATATTCTCTCTTTACTCCATGCGCAGTCCCTTAATTGAAACGAGGAAACCGTAACTAAGTGCCTTTATATTACTCTTATGCCATAATTTTTGCTATTTCAGCAAACAAGTAGTTACCTATATACTCTCCGTTGACAAAAGCGAGCAAGACGTGACCTAGACTGAGGACTTGAAGGACTGGTTGGAGGGATTTTTTGAAAGGCAAGTCAAGATTGTCCAATTCAATACTGAAAGCCAAAAAAATTCCACCCAAAAAAGATAAATTTCAGTCTATTACATTTCAAACAAATACTCTAAATGAAATCAACAGAAAAATCATCAATTATCAGGGTTTACCTGGTTCTATACCACAGATAGTCAGAGGAGTCTTTCACAGTGCTAAACTGTTCTCTAGGTTCCCTTGTAAAGAAACCTGTAGTTGGTATGATTTCTGTGGTTTTCTCCCATTTTAGACCGTTGTTTGCGTTCTCGGCCCTAACAAATTCCCTTGCGCTATGTTGAGATACAATCTGTTTGATGAATCCAATGAACATTAGCATATTTCTGAAAGATTAGGAACACATGATTTTATTGAATTTCTTCGTCCCGACATTCTTTTCACTCACATATTCGGTGTTGTAGACAACAGTCTTGCAGTCAGGCAGAATGCTGATCGACTTAGCTGGAACCAGATGCTCGTTGCCTTTGAATTTTACGATTTGGTCGATATGAGTGTGGTTGTTCCATAGGAAACCAGCACAAAGGTCTCCCTTTTCATAATAGGTTGCCTGCTCAGTCATATATCAAGAGCAATTATGCTATTTAGCTAAACAGACATTCAATTAACTCAATCCTATCCCATGAATTAGCTTTAGTCTCCTTCCTTACCTCCAAATCTGGATTGATTTTCTCAACACCATAATTACCCGCGATAATTGCCTTCTTGGTTAGCTTAAGGGCACGGTGCAAATCCCTCAAATGTCCCCATTTTGGATCCCTTACCAAGCCTTACAGTTGTTCAACTATACCAGTTAGATATCTCAAAAAAAAATTCCTATGTAGTGAGACTATGATATGTGATCTAGGGAGAAGAGGGTTACCAAATTCATCAATTGGGGCTTCGTCATAGTAACGAGTCGTTACAAAGGAGGCAGCGGTTCTTCCAAAGTTTGTACCACCAAAGTACTGTGGTAATGCCAACAAGAATATATGGTTAGTTGGTTACCCCTTGTTTCGATTTTATAATTTAGCATTACATATAATTGATTGAGCTTACCATATAATAGTTGACATGGCTTCCATTCTTTGAAAACCAGCGAGCAACTGAGAAGGCAATATCCTCGGCTGCTCTTTGAGATGGAGCATCTCCGAACACTCTGTACCTGTAATTTTGAACCAGACGTGAGCAAGAAGGTTAGCTTTGAGGTTCAGGTTAAAGAAAGTACAATGAAGGAGTTAGATGCTTACTGGGCAGTCCAATTCTCAGTCCATAGACGTGGCTTGGTTGGCGCATTTGGTCCTTCAAATGTGTCTCCGCAGTGCCTTCCGTTGCAAGCATTGATCTGCCTCACCAAAGAACAAGATAGGTTATATCAAGGAGCAGTTATTCTCGCATGAAAGTATCATCGGTTAGTTAATTCACTGATCACTCATGACAGATTTAATCAAACCCTTCGTACTTTCGTAGAATTGTTTGTATTTTCATTTGAAGTTTCAAAGAACAGTTTTCCTTACCACTTCACCAGGGGCATCCTTTTGCTTGCACATGAGCCATGGAACACCGGTTTTAAGGCCGATGGCCATGTTTGCGGCCCATTTGATGTATCTTTCTGCACCTTCATCGAAGGCCTCCCTTACATGATCGTACTCGTTCTCGATCTAAGAATTGAAAAAATCAGATTAACAGTAAATTACATATTTGATGAATGTTGTTTCTGATGTCTATTTTGCAGGAAATATTTCCACCTGAGACAAAATGATAGGACCTCCTTGTGTAGCATATAGCTTGTTATCCTTCATCATATTTACCACCATGGTAACCCATCTCTCCATTTGCATCTGCATTCAAGTTTTACATTCAGTCGAAATCGAGCTATTTAGCTTATTCCTTAATCAGACCCAGAATTCGATAGATTTTATCACCTTGTAAGCAGGATTATCTGTTCGGAAAGTGATGTTAGGCTCCTCTCTTAGCCAATATGGAAGTCCTCTGTAATTATACAAGATATTATCTTATTTCCAAGAAATCAAATTTATGATTAATAGTAATGTTTCAAAAAAATTTGGCATGCAAATATCTGTTTGCGTTGGATAACCGAAGGATGATCTGAGTTCAAAACTCGTCTATATTAAATACATTTTGGTGACTTCTTTTACACATGGAAAAAATTGCGACATAAGATATCGGTGATCAAATTACCCATGGTTCCATTCTGCTTGAATGAAGGGCCCGATTCGAAGGGTCACCCACATTTCTTTTTCAGCAACCAACTTAAGAAATTTTACCAGATCATTATTTCCAGTGAAATTGAACTGCAAAAATAACAAAAAAAAATGTGTTATTTGTAAATTTTTATTGAAGGATAATTAAATTAAGTTGTCGTAGTAATATTTTTGGTTTTTTTTTTCGTACAAATAATTATTGTTCTTACCTGGCCTTTAACGGGTTCATGAACGTTCCAAAAGACGTAAGTTTGGATTAGGTTCAAACCACCGTCTCTACATTTTTGAAGTACATCCTCCCACATCTACAATCCTCAAAAATAAAAAAAAGGATGAGATTCAATTACTATGCAATGATACTAGTCATTCTTGTTTTTGGGTCTAATCTCGCTTCTTGAAACAAACAAAAAAATTCACTCTTGTTGATACTAGTAACGACTAACGTAATGCTGAATAGTTGATTGAGTTTTAACATCAAATTTAGAGTTTTAGTTGAAATAATTCTTTTTACGATCTGTTTGTTGAAAAAGTTATGAATTTTACCGCGGTAGGCATACGAGGGTAATGAACGGAGCCTGAGTAGAGAAGTTCTCTCTTGCCATCAATCAATAGAGATCGACCATCATACGTGACACCAATTGCTTGACCTGGTTTCTCCTCGACATCATCGGCGTCTCCTTTACAATGCACGTTGAAAAACAATAATAGAAGAGTAACGATCAACGTAAAATTTATACCTTCTCCCATAATTGTTTTAGTATAATCTAATACAACCAAAAAAAGATTTTACAAAAATGTCTAGTTATATTCTACTCCGAAATAAGGTAAGTTTTGAATATTTTGTTATAAGAACTTTAGATTTCTCTGATTTATAATTTCTCAAACAAACATCTCATCTTTTTTCTCCTATTTATGTGTGTAATTTGCTTTACTAGTGAATGGATATACAGTATAATAAACAATTTAGTGATCTATGAAGCTTTAAATATGTATTACATCTTTCTTAAACACCCTAAAAATAGATCTAAGAGTAAATTTTCAACCATTAAAAATTGTTGCATAACCAATGGTCAAGCCAAAACCAACAAAAATTCCATGGGTTGAGAGATTTTGGAGGAGACATACATACTTCTTTAGTATGTCCCAAGTTTAGGCAACTATGAATCTTCTATGTATGAATGCCAAATTTACTTTTTTTATACTTGTGAAGATTTGTTGTCCAAAAAAAATCATGTCCAAGTTTAGTAATTAGTGAAAAATTGTTGAAAAAGCTTATAAGATAGTTTTACAATAAATTATCAGCAAACTATGTAGGAACAAGGTAACTAAAAACCATAAAATAAATATGAAAATATGCAAAATGAGGTACAGAATATGGTTTATAATAAGATACGATCAATATTGCCATCACAAAAATACGTACTTTGAAAGGAAACAAAACATACAAATGTCTTTTTTGGTTGGTTTGAGAAAACATAAAAATGTACAAGTAATATTTTTGTATGTACCAAAATCATTTTACAATAAATTTTCATACTGAGACCAATTCATATAAAACTTAGCTAATTAATTTACGCCACTAAATTAAATGTAGTTGCATTTAGTTCACCTTAATTCAATTAAACTCATGTCAGCTCAATTGTGGTTCTATTCAGTTTCATTCGACCCAAAAAAAAATGAAAATTATGACCTTTTACTCTTTTTTTAGAGAGATGTTCAAAGGGCTTTTCAAATGGATTAGTTTAATTTTCAAAAATGTAGTCCCAAAAAAAATGTATTCCACTTCTTGCTTGTGACAATTATAAGTTGGTGACCTCTCACGGTCTCTCCTCCACACGTCCTTTCATTTTCTCTCCCACTTATTACTTGTAAGAGGTTATAAACTCGTGACAAAATAGTGCCGTCACTAGGGATACTAACGAGCCGAGCTTAGCCGAGCCCGAGCTTGGCCTTGCTCGGCTTGTGCTTGAGAACCAAAACTCGAGCTCGAGTCGATCTCGAGCTTACCCGAGCTTGTGAAAAATGTGCTCGCTATTAAGCTTGCGAGCTTTAACGCGAGCTCAAATTGAGCCTATGTATAATGGTTAATTTTTTGATTTTTTTCTTCCGATATTTTCAATAACAAGGGTCAAAGGTTAAATGTAAAAATATTTGGCAAACCGGTGAGACATTTAATATATGTGATACAAAGATATAATCATGATAAAATTTTTTAATAAAATATAAGGAATATCTTATATAATCACACAAGTTCGAGCCGCTCACGAACTTTTCGAGCCGAGCCAGCGTTTGCTCGACTTGACTTGCTAAGCTCTCGAGCCGAGCCCGAGCTCGAGCCAAGCTTTGACCGAGTCGATTTCGAATTGGTCGCGAGTTATCTCGTCTCATTAACACCCCTAGCCGTCACGGCGTCACCGATGAGAATTTGTGTTTCTTTTTCCATTTTTGCGTGGTTTGCATTTTCCTTTTTCATCACCCAAAGCCCCAAAAGTATACAAAAAGGAAAAGAAAAAGACCAAAAATGGAAAAAAAAAAAGTGTCAATATTTGGTCTCTTTCTCTTCAAGACTTCACTCAAATCTTCAAACTCCCAAATCACAAATCCCAAATCCACTTTCTCTCTCTATTCTCTAACCACAAAATGTGCATTCTACATTTCTACTTCATTCAAACTTAATTATTTCTTCAATTTCACTTAATATTTATTTATTACATTAATTAATTAGTACATTTAAAGCCAAGCTAATTAAACTAAAACAAGTAGTTACAAGTTACAACCACCATTGTAGTGTATTGTACGACGTCGTTTCAGTTTCAGAAATGAGTGCATCAAGGTTCATAAAGTGTGTAACTGTTGGTGATGGAGCTGTTGGAAAAACTTGCATGCTTATCTCTTACACTAGCAACACTTTCCCCACTGTATGTCCTTTTTTCTTTTTCTTTTAATTTTAATTTTTAAAATTTTAAATTCATCAAGGTTAAATTTTGATGTAATGGGCTCCTTTGATTTTGTGTTTTATGATCTGGGTATTTTTCTGTTTGAGTTGTTCTTGCTTTAATTTGATGTAATTGTAGTGTTATACCTCAATTTATGGTTTTTTTTTCAGATTTTTTTTTTTCAGCAAGGTTAATTTTTGATTTAATGGGTTCTTTTGTTTTTATTTTTTGTGATCTGGGTATTTTTTTGATTGAGTTGCTGTTGTTTTAATTTTGATGTTTTGCAGTGTTAAAACAGCAGTTTTTGGTAAATGTAGTAAAGTTTCAATTTTTAGGTAATGTTGTTGATTTGTTTGTTTGAGGTTAGTGAGTGTGATTGAGCTTACTGTTTACATGGTTTGCAGGAAACTAAGCTGAAATTAGGGTTTCAGTTTGTTTTAGGATACTGAATTGGGGATAATGGCTAGTTTTACCTGTTTTGTTGGTAGTTGATGCTGATTGACTGTCCTTTTTGGTTGGTGGTGCCGTGATCTCGCTGTTAAACTGTAAATCGTCGAGGGTTTGTGGGAATGCTGGCTATGGTCGAGTCATCAGAATGTGATTGTATCATGTGGATCATATGTGAGACTGTGAGAGTGTGAGGCCAACCCAAATATGGGTATAATCCTCATTTCGATTAGTGATAGGGTTAGTGGCTGGTCATGGAAGACTGTTTTACATAAGTTTTTGTGTCGAAAGTATACTAACCTTATAGTTTGCGTACCAATATATAGCTGCTACTCTGCTAGGTGTTTAGATTTACCTAATTTGTCAAAACCGCCTCTTTGAAACATAATGGAGCTTCAACATTCAAACCCTGGTTAATGAATTCAAAAGGCCCTTTGTATTTTCAGAGATTGAATATCAATTATGATGGTCAATCATAAATCGAGTTGGTCTTTTTACGTGTACAAGGATCACAATCCTTGCGTAATAATTGAATAGATTTTAGTCATTTATGTTCATTTGATAACAAGTGTTACTTGTCAGTTTGTTAGTAGTGCAAGGTGCACCGTTTTGGGAAGCTAAGGATTTACAATAACTTGTGAGGTTATCGTTGTTGAAGGTTTTTTGAGTGTGGTGTATTGTTGCCTTAGAGGTTTTGTGCTTTTCAAGTCTCTTGTTGCAAGCACAAAATGGCGAAAAAGTTTTAGCACTCAACTGCAACAAATTTCAGTTCAATTTTCTTTATCCCCATTCCCATGGAGAGGGATTCAACTATCGATGTTCCTCTATATGATACGAGTATGAGAGATCTTACTGTAGTGGCTTTTGTTTCTCTACACAACTTTTTCTTATTCTACTATTTGTGGTCCACCTATGTTTCCTAAGTTAACAATTTGATTTCAAACACTATAGTGGGGAATGTTCAGATGGACACTAACGCTATATATTTTTGAAACTTTACTAATCCTTTCTTTATGCGTTAATTCTTTAATCGCTTACCTAATTAGGAGGATGTTTCTGAATATTCAGTTGATTTTGAAAGAATGTTGTGACGTGGCTCCTAAAACAGTACTTTTTAAAAGACTTACTGGCTACGAGTTGTGACATTGTGTGCCTCCCTCATTTGAACAGGATTACGTGCCAACAGTTTTTGACAATTTCAGTGCCAATGTGGTAGTGGATGGAAGCACTGTTAACCTAGGGTTATGGGACACTGCCGGTAGGTTTCAATTTGCTCTCTCCTATATTTATTTCTTGGGGGAAAAGGAGGTGACTAGGAGTATGGTTCAAAATCTCGGCCGAGTTGTATTGGATTTTCACTCTACCGATATGAGATATCGCCCGAGAATTTACCGAGATTCACCGCGATCCGTCCGCAACGGCCGATTAAGAACCGGTTACAGCGCCACCTCGACTACGACCGCTACCTAGTCTAGGACAATACCAATGAAAACGGGCTTCTAACCATGGACATGATACCACCCTCAAATGACCTTACCAACTCTCTCCGTACAATTTTGGTGACATCTTGTCAGTTTATCCTCATTTCATAATCTGTTTTCTGAAACAGGTCAGGAAGATTACAACAGACTGAGGCCTTTAAGCTATCGTGGGGCTGATGTCTTTATTCTTGCATTTTCGCTTATTAGCAAAGCCAGTTATGAAAATGTTTTTAAGAAAGTAAGATCTCTGGCAGTTAAAATGTCTAGTTATATCTCACATATAGTACGAAATAATCTCAGTGTCATATTTTTTCTGATGTTATCACCTTAATGCATGTTTAATTTTGCAGTGGATTCCTGAGTTGAGGCATTACGCTCCTAATGTGCCAATTATTCTTGTTGGAACAAAACTTGGTAAGATTATCCATCTTTGAAGGGTTTGATAACTCGATATGCATTCGGCAGTTGTGCTCTGTGTTATACTTTTATGTTTTCTTTTACTGTTGTCCTGTTGCTGCTATGGCTTGCATAAGCAAGACAGCCATTTAATAAATCGCCGTCGCTTTTCCTAATTCACCTTTAATAGATCACCTTATTTTTTGGAGATTTAGAGCTTGGTCAAGAGGGTTTTAAGGTTTTTTCTTTTCTTTTTTTTTTTTTTTT
>JAYMSF010001374.1:0-12197 GCA_036897335.1 Silene vulgaris
ACATAGCTTGGGAACTTAAGAATGAGCCTCGATGCACTTCTGATCAATCTGGGAGAACCATTCAGGTTTGTATTATTCCACATCTTGATCCATGTCCATTGTATTTCATTTATTTGATTTGTTTGTTTACGTTTACTCTTGGTTCAGTATTTTTTACCTTTTTCCGTGAGTGGTATAGTACTTCGTATTAATTAGATTAATTGGTCTTGCTTAATACCGTCTTACTTTTAAACAAGAATGACGTTTATTACTTATTAGAGTTGTTTACTCAATTTGTTATTAAAGTTAATAGAAATGCCTGGTTCTAAATGGAAAATACCAAATGATATGATAACCTTAATAAAGTGATCGAGTACAATATCCACCTCTCTTAAAATAAGTGCGCTAGCGTTAGTTGCTTCTGTGTCTCATATTGATGTCCCTTCTCGTTTTCTATTACTTTTCTCACTGACACATAACCCTTAATTATAGAAAATAATCAGTGCAAAAGTAAGTCACATTAAATAGATGTTGTGTTAAAAGATAAATATGACGTGACACAAAATGAAACACGAACGAAATGAGTTAGAGGATTCGCTCAGCTAGGAGGACATACCGTACCACATAATGTGACACCGACACGATACTAGACATGCATCAGTGTTATTTACATGGGACATAGTAGTCTCACGGTTTCACTTGCCGACAATGCCATTTCCTTTGTATAAATCAATTGACATTAATAACACATCTACTAATGAAAACTGTGTTGTACAAGTTTATTGCGTAACATCGAGAAAAAAAAATGAAGAAATTACGAAAAAGATGTGCGAAGTTCACATTCTTATTTCTTAATTCCGACTCTTGATCATTAGTAGCGTACTTAACAGTAATTCTTAATTCCGACTCTTGATCATTAATGTTAACATCAGAAAGTGATACGATTCTGTTGTATGTCTTCGAGTTGTGCTATATGAGTCTTGTTCAACACTTGTTTTTCATTATGGACTTGACTCGAGTTTTTACATTATAGGCTTGGATAACTGAGATGGCTGCTCATGTTAAGTCAATGGATCGAAACCACTTGCTTGAAGCCGGCCTTGAAGGATTCTATGGATCATCTCACCCCGAGAAAATGAAACTCAATCTAAACCTCAACATCGGAACAGACTTCATTGCAAACAATCGAGTTCCAGGGATTGACTTCGCAACACTTCATGCATATCCCGATCAATGGTAATCAATCTTGAACGATCAAGCCAAAACCGTATACATACACCTCTTCAGCCTTTGAACTTTTAACTTTCCTTGTCGACAGGATGTCAAACTCCGATGATCAAGCTCAGCTCGGGTTTGTGAACAAATGGATAACATCCCACATTGCGGATGCCCAAACCATACTCAAGAAGCCATTGCTCTTAACAGAATTCGGAAAATCAAACCAAGATCCCGGCTTCAGCACCTACCAAAGGGACCAACTATTTTATAGTGTGTACCGGAACATATACTCATCAGTTAAGAGAGGCAGTCCTATAGCTGGTGGGTTGTTCTGGCAGCTATTAACAAAAGGATTGGAGTCTTACGGCGATGGCTATACAATCATTCTAACACAGGATACTTCAACTGCGAACATTGTTGCACAACAGTCCCATAAACTCAATCTAATTAGGAAGTACTTTGCAAGACAGAGGAATATCGCGTTGTGGAGAATGGCGAGAAGGTTGAGGAAGGGTGGCCGAGGGAGTCGTATTGGTAAGTGAAACAGCCGAGTTAGGGACTTATATGGTAGAAGCATGATATGTTCATTGAAGTTGCTCTCTTAGAGACGATGAAGTATAAGTTGTTCGTCCAGAGGGCGGATTGTAGTTGCTAGTTTGTTGTATAAGTAGCCATAAATCGTTTGGTTGGTTGAAGATTTCTAATAGGAATAATTATAATAGTTGGACCTCAACCATTACCTTAAGGTTTTAGTTGAGATGGTTAATCTATCATAGTAATTTCGATCGACAACATTCATAACAAGCATTTAGCTTGATGGTATGGTAAATGTCGATTGCTCAACATCCCTGTTAGGCACAGGTTTGTCTTAACATCCTTCTTTGTAATTTTCGCTTAAATTTGAATAAAACTAAATGTTGCAAACAAAAGCAGGGTAACACCAAATAAGGTGCATATTCGATTAATCGATTCACATTTAACATCCACAATTAGAAAACTAGTTTTCCATCAATTCTGATCGTAGTCTTTAAAGAGTTGCGAGTTATATAACTCGCAACAATATTGTCATGCATAAGTTCTGTTTAAAATTGTGTGAACTTAATTTTTTAGACTTGACATTTAACTCCAAAGGCATAATAAATTTGTTGCGATCAATCATTTTCATAAAATATCGACAAATCACAATCTTGAAGATTTCTTGTGCAATAGTCTCTTCTAGAATTTTCCATACAATATATCATCATACAAGTATTTATGTCAAATTTATAACCTAACTTCATTTTTGTGGCTGTCCCAAATCCAGGCATTAAAATACCGACAAAATCACCCAAGCCTTTTCTATTTTTTCAGGTGAACAAAATTAAGAAGAGTCTCATTGTGAGCATACCACTTCTTTAGGTTGTTTTATGTGAAGTTATTGTATGGATACATATAATTTGAGTATGTCTTATGGTTATCATTATCAATGAAATGAATTACCCATTTATCCGGACGATTTTTACCTATTCTATTGTATGGTGTTTCATTCTTTTGTTTATTTTTTTATATTAGACAGGTTTTTATGAGTAATTTGATCTTACACTATGTTCACTTGTCATCTACTAACAAACTAGCACAAATGGCCTCTTTCCTTATCTTGGCCTAACCAAAACTAAAGATAAACAAATGACTGAAACGGAAGAGTAAACAACAACATGGTTAAAATTCGATATCGCAAAATCAACCTGATCCGAAAAGGTTGACCCAAGATTGACCTGAAATGCCGCACCCAAATGACACCCGAAACCCGAAATGACCTGCCCGACCCGACCCAAAAATGACTCGAGCTTTCATGGACTCATAACAGTCCGCACCGAATTCCGAAATGACCCGATCCAAAACCACCCAACCCGAAAATGACCCTACAAAACATAACTTGAAATGCCTTTTTTTCTTAATCATTGTTCATGAAATGACCCGGCCAACTTGACCCGAAACAGATCTGAACAACAAACTCGAAACAGGCCTGTAACCCGAAATGACCCTATCCGACCTGGTCTACCCCAAAGATTTGAGAAACCCGAAATGACTGACCCGAACACGGCCTGTTTACCAGGTCTAGTTAAAATCCATGTTCCAAGTTCCAATTTATGAGGCACCAATACCATGATGCACAAACTACCTACAATTCATTACTACATGAAGTATACAAACCTCAATCTTCCCAAATTAAACACCATTTTTTACACTAAATGGTGAAGTAGTATTCCTCTTTATCACTTCATCATCACCATCATTTACTTTCAATTACTTCTCCTAATCTCCAACCCCTAATTATTTTAGTACTATTTTACAAGATTAACCAATAACATGTTAGCAGCAAATCTATTAACCAATTCCTTAATCTTTACCTTTCCCACTAAATTAAATTCCCTTTCTTTTTCACTTTCCCTCTCATTACCCCATCAATGTTCTTCCCAAAGTTTATGCAATTCCAGTAAATTAATTTCTGGGAAACCCAATTTCTCCCAAAGAAGAAGATTAATGGGAGAAAGGGTATTCAAAATCCAAGCTTTAGGGTCTGGGGATTCTGAGGATAATATTAGGGTTCTTGAACAAGAGAATTTGGTTGATGGGTCTTCTTCTTTACAGTCTCTCAATCTTTCTTCTGATTTTGAATCCACTCTTAATCGTCTGGTTAGTGCTCTTTTTGTTTCTTCTTGGGTTGTGTTTTAATTTTTGTTTAGTAACCGAGTCGTTGTGTTGCTAACACAAGTGTAAGACTGCGTACATTCGACACCCCCTTGAGGCACTGAGATAATGTTGCTGTTGTTGTTTCTAACTTTATATCCCTCTGTCCCGTCCCATTCATTTATTTATAGTTTTTATATTTATGAGGAGTATTTTAATCAAAGGTAAACAAATGATTGAGACGGAGTTCATGTTAATCACTTTTCATTTGGGATTGGTTTTATGTTGTTATTGTAGTTGTATCATGCTAATCAAGGGGGTAAATTTAAGGAATTGATTCTCTTTAGCTGTTCAAAATTCATTTGCTGCTGACTGCACCAAATCAAGGGAGTAAAGATGTAGCGGATTCTCTGTCCCATTTTGTGTTCCGTCTTGTACTCCCATGTTTTTACTTTGAGGCGTGGTTAAAAATTCTGTGCTGATTGATTAGATTAAGAAAAAAATCAGTGATATTTGGTATGAACCTATGATGTGTTGAAAAAGTTTTTATCGTTGGCTCTGAGTAGAGCTCGAATTGACTGAATGGCGAACAATGGCAAATGCATTAGCTGCTGAACTTGTGCAGCTAGTCATTGAGCTTGGTATACGGAATTGCGAACATATCTACTTCACTATGGCTTCAAAAACTCCCTCTCAAACCCATCTTTATTTATAATGCATAAAGGCGCAACACACCTCTTTGTTTTAGTTTACTTAGACGACATTGTCATCACCGGACCGGAACCGACTGCCATAACCAACTTCATTGCTGATATCTTCCACAAGTTCTCCCTAAAAGACCTTGGCCCCTTGTCTTACTTCCTAGGTGTTGAAGTAACACCCAGCTCACACGGTCTCCATCCCAACCAAATGAAGTACGCCTCTGATCTTTTATCTCGCCTCAACATGCTCGCGTGCAAACTCACTGTCACTCCCATGACACATCACCCGCCACTCACGAAACAGCCTCACCTACCTATTCATGAGGAAATCGATTACCGTGCTATTATCGGTAGCCTCCAGTTTTTGTCCTTAACCCGTCTCGATATCTCCTACCCCGTAAATAAGCTTGCTCAATATCTAACTCACCTGGACAGCCCTTAAGCGACTCCCCAATACATTCAGGGAACTATACACCACGGCATCCTCCTTCATAAACTTACCCCCTACCATCTTCATACTCTCTGCGTTGCCGGACTGGCGACACCGATTGTTATGTATCCACAACCGGCTACCTTGTTTATCTAGGACGTAACCCTATTTCTTGGCTATCCAAAAAGCAACGAGCTCTATCGCGCTCATCAACCGAAGCCGAGTTCGGCTGAGCTCCTATTGTTGCAATCGCTTCTCAAGGATCTTGAGTTCTTGACATCACCCCTGAGCTCAACAGTCATCTATTGCGACAACCTAGGTCCAACTCATTACTCTGCAAACCCAGTCTTTCATTCTCAAATGAAGCACCTCGCATTAGCCTTTCACTTTGTTCGAGAACTGGTGCAACTTGATACACTTCGGATCCAGCATATTTCTGGGGACGATCAGCTAGCGGCCAAAACCCTTGCTCAAGTCATGTTTTCTATTTCTCGTCTCCAAGATCAGCGGAGCGTGTCAAGAATGTTCCTCTGCCAACTAAGGAAACAAACCAATCAAATATCATGCCACCATCAATTAAGGTACCATATTATGATAATACCACTAATCACGTAAATCAGTGGGCGTGATTCTAGTTATCAGTCATGTACATTCTTAGCATAAATTGTGTATTTTTTTTTTACCATATTTGCTTGCTTTAATCGATCATGTTCATATGTACTACTTTTAGTATATATATCACACCTTGTAGCCTATTCATTTAAGCAATAATAATACTTATCTCACATATACAACATTATCCAATAACATGTCAGCACCAAACTTGTTAACCAATTCCTTAACCTTAACTTTCCCCACTAAATTAAATTCCCTTTCATTTTCCCTTTCATACCACCATCAATGCACTTCTCAAAGTTTATGTAATTCCCAAAAATTAATATCTGGGAAACCCAAATTCTCCCAAAAAAGAGGGTTGATGGGGGAAAGGGTATTCAAAATCCAAGCTTTAGAGTCTGGGGATTCTGAGGAAAATATTAGTGTTCTTGAACAAGAGAATTTCGTTGATGGGTCGTCTTCTGTTCAATCTTACAATCTTTTTTCTGATTTTGAATCCTCTCTTAATCGTTTGGTTAGTGCTCTTTTTTGTTTCTTGTTGGTTGTGTTTAATTTTTGCTTAGTTACGGAGTCGTTGTGTTGCTAACACACAGGTAAGACTGTGTATACCTGAGACCCTTACCTCGCAATCTGTTGGAGCCCGTGAGGCCCTGGGGCAATGTTGTTATTGTTGTTTCTAACTTTATATCCCTTTGTCCCAATCATTTGCTTATATCTTCTCTATTGTTTGTGAGGAGTATTTTAATCAAAGGTGAACAAATGATTGAGACGGAGTTCATGTTAATCACATTTCTTTTGGGATTAGCTTTGTGTTGTTATTGTACTTGTATCATGCTAATTAAGGGGGTAAATTTAAGGTATTCATTCTCTTCAGCTGTTAAAAATTCATTTGCTGCTGACTGCACCAAATCAAGGGGGTAAAGATGGAGCGGATTCTCAGTCCCATTTTGTGTTCCAATCTGTGCTGATTGATTAGATTAAGAAAAAATCGGTGATCTTTGGTATGAACCTATGATGTGTTTGAAAAAGTTCTCATCTTTGGCTCTGAGTAGAGCTCGAATTGACTGAATGGCAAACTATGGCAAATGCTGCTGAATTTGTGAAGCCAGCCATTAGTGTGTTTGCCAATGCCGAATACTCTATATGTTGATGAATAAACTTCCAGGTTTTCGTTTTGGGTTGTCTATGAATAAGCTTTGTACTTGGGATCTTTATCTTTTTTAGTTTTTTTGTACGTGTTTTCGGGCGATTGTGGTCTTTAAACCCACATCTTTCGCGACTTACATTTCTATTAACGTTTTATTATGTTCTTTTCTTTGTTCCAAACACAATACGAAGTAGGAAGTTTATTGATGGACTGAAAAAGTAAGGTATAATGACTTTGTTTTGTGATGAAATTGCAGAGCAAGTGGCTTGTGGCTGCTACTTTTGGTGCTGTCATCCTCTGGAGACATGATCCTGAAGCCCTGTGGGCTGCCATGGGATCTGTTCTAAATTCTGTGCTCTCAGTTGTTTTGAAGAGAGCACTAAACCAAGAGCGGCCTGTTTCCAACAGGAGGTCAGACCCTGGCATGCCATCTTCCCATGCGCAATCCATCTTTTTCGCTGCCGTGTTTGTTATTTTGTCAAGTAAGTTTCAACTTTCCTTGTACTTGGATAGTTGCAAGCACAACTTCCTTGTGTAGTTGTACTTGGGATATTTGCAAGCCCAACTTGTCCATCCTTGTACTTAAATTGATAATGGGATTGCTAAAGTGGCTTTATGATTTTGTAGTTTCTTATCATCTCGTTCCATATCATTGCTAGATTTTGAAATAAAGTAGAATGGAAAATAGGAGTGCAGGTGTGTTTTATTTTAGGAATTAGTTTCCCATTATCCGTCCCTCGTCTCTGAATTAAATGTGTTCTATTAAGGAAAAGTATGCTTACACCTTGTGAAACAACTTGAATGTCATACACTAGGAAATAAATTCCCATTTTCCATTCCCTAGACAAATCTGTGAGTTATTTTCTCATCAGAAAGGCCTTTTTGAAATCAAGCAGGCTGAAATGCAAGTGGTTTTGTTACAGTGGTGCTGTGGTAGATGACTTAGATATGATATTCAGGGTAATACGTATCCTGGCGAAGAGGTCCCTATCTTCATTTGGTTTTTCTTTTCACCATCAGTACTTCCTCTTACTTTCCATAGTATTTTCGTCTGCAATACAAGTATACAAGGCACTGAAGGCAGGCCTTGGGTATATCTTGTGACCTTATCATAATTGCTCAAAACCTAAAACATTTGGCTCTGAAAATGATCACTTAAAGCTCCTTGGTCTACCCAGTATTTATGCTTTGGTATCAATCAACAACGATTTTTATTTGTAATCTTTCTGCAGACCTCCTTTTTGAAATTAACTAATCAACATGCTTTGAGACGGCTGATTGGCCTCTTTTCTGTTACTAGATTAAACCTCTCCTTTTTGGCTTGGTCTCTGGATTGGTAGAGCACGAGCTGGTAACAGCACTGACTCTTATTAGTGATCTAACAATGAGTGGTGTATAAACAAGGTTACCTAATTCGTAGTACTCCCCGTCACACAGACTGTAGCATGGAAGCTTCTTAATAGAATATCTGATACATATTCTTTTTAATCAAACGTCAAACAAATCTGTAATGTATAAACTAGATAGGAACTAACCAGTTCGGGTGCGCTTAAGCAAATTCGTAACCCGATTGTCAGCGGTGAAATAAATTTAGAATATTGTGATAGCTAGGAAGCTCTACTATGAGTGATTGTTTTTAACATTAGGGTAAAGGAAAGTTGTTATCTTGAAGTCTCTGGCTTTTCTTTTAAGGTAGAAAAAAGGACTCTGCAAGCACAAATGAATAATAGTTTATGAGGTGGAAAGGATCGCTTTTAATTTCAGAAACAGGGTTTAGAACTAATTGCTACAGTCAAGACTGGGTGGGATTAAAGATCTATTCAATTGAATATTTAGAATATTGTGATAGCTAGGAAGCTCTACTATATGAGTGCATTGTTGATCTTGGAGTTGAGTTCGTGAAGTGTAGCAAAGTTTGGTTCAGTATTCATTAGACCTTTGGTGGCCTTGATATTTTTCTAAGAAAAGAATAAATTACTCATATGCCCTTGTAAGTGCATCCTCCTATTGATACTTGAATGTGAGCATAATTTTCCTTCCGCAATTCTCACTGATATTTTTTCCTTCGGAATTTCGGACCATCTAAAAGTTTTTGTGCTACCACAAGGTTAGGCTGCGTACATGCCACTCTACTTTGGTGATGACCATGTTGTAGAACATGAGTTCTTTTGGACAATCTACAATAATTCGGGGAGTTCTAGATTCATGTTAACCAGCAGATCCAATTTCATAAACGAGTCAGCTGTAATCTTGATCCTTGGAATGAACTTCTTCCTAATTAATTCAGCTATTTTGCTTGGCTAACACCGCAGAAAATTTTAGCAGCTTCTGTTCATTGTTTCTACTTGAGTCCAGAGTTCTTTATACCGGAATTTTATTGTTGGTTCTGCTGCCTACAGTGTTTTGAAGTGTTTTTTTTTATTGCATCGTTGTTTCTGTTATACATTGCCTTTTGTTTCTGTAATCTGGTTTTGGTGTTACATTCATGCTTATGTGATGACATCATTTTCATACCATCTCCTGCAGTGGTGGAATGGCTGGGAGTGAATGAATTCACTTTGATCTTTGCTGCGCTTTCTCTGGCACTTGGATCATATTTTGTAAGGACTACAAAACTCTGAACTTCTATCTACATTTTGTTTTTAGAAATTTGCGAGAGTTTGATAGGTGATGGGGGTATGCAAAATAAAACCTTGGCCTTGACCATGGATTTCAGTATGCAAAATCAAACCCCTGCTTTCACCCCGGCATTCGGCAAAGAGACCCACTAGGCAAATTTCACTTGCAAATTGCAATTTCTATCCATATTTGTTTAGAAAATTGTTTCAAAATTTTGCATGCATGTTTTTTTGTTGGATAGCCGTGGGAATCTATGCCCCTCTACCATATGTATGGGACTGGTTAAATTTTACCTGTGATAGCCTGCAAACCGCTTAGGAATCATTCTATGAAGGTGATAGAACAAGATTAAGGAAATCCATAAATTAAGGCCATTTGCTCCGACAACGTTTTGAACCTGAGATTCATAAATTTGAGAAATGTATCTTTCGTTCCTAGATTCCAACGTGAGATATTGACATGCCTAATCCAGGTTATTTATGATCCATTTGCAGTCATGGCTACGAGTTGCACAGCGGTACCATACAGTCAGTCAGGTAGTTGTAGGTGCTGTGGTAGGAGCCTGCTTCTCCCTGATGTGGATGTGGTCCTGGGATGTCTTTGTCTCTGATGCGTTCACTTCTCTTTTGTGGGTTCGAATTGCTATTCTTCTGGGGTCTGCTATTTGTTGCCTCGGCTTTCTTGTTTATGTTGTACTTAACTGGTTCACAGAAGAACGATGAGATCCTCTGCATCCTCACTTAATTGTAATTAGTTATTGTAACTTGTAACTGATTAACCATTCTTGTAATGATATGAATGATTAACCAACCATTCTTGTAATGATATGGATTATGGATGATCGATGCTCATTCGCAAGCCTGCAAGTGTTTTTGATTCGCTGTTGAGAATGTGTTCTCAGTTTTCACACACCCTAAGCATAAATTTTCTTCGTTGTTTTCCTTTACATTATCCGGGATCAGAATTTCAGATTTTTACTTGCGGGTAGGAATAGAAATTAAGACGTCGATTTCATGATTTGAATTGATCCCATGACATCCACTAAAAATTTCTGTTACTCCGTATTACAGTATCGTTGTCTTTATATGAATTCCGATATTTGTGATAAAGCTTGTCGTACCCTGTAAAACGATCTTTTCATCGACGACTATTATTGGCGCAACTCACAGTAGCAGAGAAGCAAATACTAGAAAGCATCCAAGATTAGTCTCCTGACGTGAAAGCTTGTTTCACTTTCTCCATGTGCACATCTCATAGCTCCTCATAGTTCGTAGAGGTGGTTGTTAACTTGTTACTCGTTGATCATACAAGGTGAGTAGTTCCTAGTTGATAGCCCAACACTTATGGTGAATATTATTGGCCCAAATCGCAGTAATTATTTATGCATTCTGTGCATTCTGCTATGCACAGAGCTTGTCAGGATAACATAGGTAGCTGATAGCTTTAATGCAAGATAGAGAGGTAAGTAGCAGGTCTTTTCAAAAGTTCTTACCCTTCATCATATGGAACCTTGTCCATTCTCTTTATCGCGAATCAGTCGAGATATTAGCTCGCTCTTACCCGAAATTAATGAATTTTATTGCGGTAAAGATAGTTGCGATTTTAGAATTTGCTTAGACAAGAGTGCATAAGGGAATTAAGGATGATAGCAAAGTTGCGGTTGTCAACTTTTCATCTTCGCATGAAAAGTTGACAACCATGATTAGAATAACCTTCAAGTCCAGCCCCCATTTCCATGGTTAAGTATTAGGTGTGGTCGATTCGATCAATGTATGTGTAGAATAGGTTGTGTCCAACTTCCGTTGGTGGCGTAACCACCCCAACACAACTTTCGTACCAGCCTTAACACTCAATCACAATTCACAAACTCAGGTTTACTCGGGTTTGGATCGAGTCACTTGGATCGGGTCAGACTTAACAACGCTAGTAATATCAACTTGACATAAATAACTAGGGAAATAAATCTACCGGCCAATCATTTCACAATCAATGCAACTAACTAATAAATAAATGTAGTATATCCACCATTAAACAAAACAATAAATACTGTAATGCTAGCAATAAATGAGTAATAGGTTTATCTTAATACGGATATACTTCGATATGTCTTAACATTAAAATGGGTCAAATAATCTTTTACTTAATAAACGTGTCGTCTTCAATGAGATTTTGTGATAAGTGAGAGAAAAGTACGCAATACCAAACTAATTCGAAAGATGAATATGTGCATTTAGCCAGAAATTGAGCTATCAGGTAATTGAACACGCAAAATGGAACAATTATGAATAGCTATAGGGTAAGAACGAGTGAAATAAGGCATATCAGTAGGGATATCGACGTTCAATGAGATACGGGGTAATATTAAAACCTATCGTAATACTGAATTGGAGAAAAAAATACATGAGAAAGCTAGTATTGAACTCACAAGTCACAACCTTAAAAACAAGCGGGTTTTACTTTAAATCAATGAGCATTATTAATCCACAATAATTTCAATGATTATTGTAGATTGTTAATTATAGTCAATCATTCGAGATGGGCCAATTTGTGAGTCAGTTTATTATTGGTTACAATAGGGGAGATTTTAATTGCATTATTGGCCAGGATATTTTTGTCAAATTCTTATATTTGAAGAGGATTGATGGATTGCAAATGTTAATTATGACTTAGGTTTAAATCTCGTCAACATTAAATTCGCTCTTGTAGCTCTCTTTACACTCAGAAAAAAAAAAAAAAAAAAAAAAAATTGATGGATTAATTAAAAAAATTAAAGAACCAGAAAACGCATTTCCTGAATATATTTTTCGGAAAAAAAATG
>JAYMSF010001375.1:0-12196 GCA_036897335.1 Silene vulgaris
TCCAAAGTAATTATTACTACTACATTATTATAATTAAAAAAAAAAAAAAGAATATATTAAAAAACTAAAACTAACAAACAAAACAACAACGCAGCCTTGCCGCTCTAGTCAACCCCCGACAACCACCATCACCAATTGACCTCCGTTAGCAACCCCTATCCCAGCCAACTCTGGCCGACAAATCTGACGCCGACCACCCCAGCCATCATACCCGACGCCAGACTTCCGTTCAACACCTTTTCCATCAGACCTTCGTTTAACTCACCCGTCCCGTCTGACAACCCCATCGCCACAAACCTGACGTCGACCACCCTTTAATACCCAACGCTGACCACCGGTTTATACCCGACGACGACCACCCCTTCATAGCCCGCAACCCGACGCCGACCACCGTGCCATCCACCACCCATAAACCCTAATATTATTGTCTCTAAACATTAATTTAAGAAAACGTATTAAACCTAATAATTTCAACAAAACGTATTAATAATCGTTAATAAACAGCATTAGTTCACTAAATCGAGAATTAGAATCCATTGTTCAAGTTTTTGGAGTAATTCGATTCAATAATATGGCAAAGATGCATACATAAGAGTTGTTTTGTTTATGTTTAGGAAAAGGGTAGGGTATGGAAACTTTATGAAAAAATGTATGTGAAAGAATAAAATCCGTATGTGAAAAAGTAATTCCGATAAAAATAATACTCCGTATAACATAGTAAAAAATAATTTCACCTTAAAAGATTCTACAGTGTACATCTTGTTTGTGAAAAGGTCTAGTCTCTCGATACTTTGAGTCATAATTCAATCGAAATTTTGATATTTGATTTCCTTTCTCGGCTTGAGTTAATCATGTTTTGATCACCTTTTTTGCCTTTACGTATACTTCGGCTGTAAAATAAAACTCAATTTAAACACGGGTATACACTCTACTGGACTCTAGTTTATTCCAGCCATAGCGAAGATAGATTCTGGAAAGGTTGGGTTTTCTCCGGGGAGCAACTGGCAAGGTGATACAGCTATTGCGAAGCAAGCTCAATTTTACATTCCCCAATACCTGCTGTTTGAATCCACAGCTTGCTGAGATCAGGAATTAAAGTACCCAAGTTTTGAAAAGATCTTTTACCAATTTAGGCGCGAATCCTGCTGATATAGTAGGCAAGTATGATTTGAAGCTGCACCAGTGAAGAAATAAAGAACAGAGACTATAACTAAAGACCGTCTAGAAAAAACTGTACATGCCTAAACATGTCAATCTCAAACAATTATGATTTCTACGCTCAAACCTGAACCTGCATTGTGAATTAGCGACTGCTAGTCTTCTACATCTTAGTCATCTAAACGGCCCCGCTAGTAGATCTTATATACTATGTACATTATGTGAATTTTCTAACTTCCTCTTTCAGTCAATCGGGCTTTGGACCATACAGTATATATACAACTCAGAACAAATCATTCAAACGCGATTGCCATGAAGTTGTCGTCGTCTAATAAGCTATCAACGTCAATCATATCATCTTCAACTTCAACGGGTGCAATTTCTGAGCGACTCAAATTACTGCCACCAGACTGCGGCTGCAAAACAGTAGGAATATGTCACGCTAAATGCCGGGAAGGAGAAAAAAAGACTACCACTAATTAATCTACATGTACTACATAGTATCGTCTTTGAAAAGACAAGTGCCAACACCTACAACATAGGAAACTAAAATCTGGTTTTCCTTTAGCAGAAATGGTGGCTTCAGTCTTCATATAGTATAACTACGCATGAAGCTCTACAAACACAGTCGAGTAGGGAACTAGAAAATTGCAGTACCAAAATCCACCATCTAGTAGTTCACAAGGAAATAGTTTAGCACTCCAACGTCCACCCATGTACACCTAAAAGCCATAATTAGGCTCCGTTACTTGACCCGATCAATTTCCATCTAAAGAAAGCAAAATAGGGGAAAAGCAGAGAAAGACAGATAAAGATCCTTTCTTAATAGTAGAGAAGGGGCAAATTCTTTGATCTCCTTTCTGGCGACAAGAGCAAGAGCAATATGTTTTAAGAAACAAATTCTCTAATTTTTCCATTCATTGGTAGGCGACTAGTACTCCAATGTAGTCGTCGACTAAATGTGAGAGACTGAGAACAATTCTGACTAACTGCCTAACGTTTATAAATCTGACGTTTGAAAAACTAACACAGCACCATGCAATACACACTTGTAGACATGGCCAAAAAAGAATTGACAAACGGCACTCACGCCTAATTTTTATTGTTTCACACTTTCACAAAAGGTGTAATTATCATCAGGACATTAGCAGGTTCATATTAGAAAGGTAATGATATAACACATGATGGTTGAGTTGTGTAAGTGATACCTGATTTTTCTGGAAACCTTCAACTGCAGTTAGGAGCCTCCTATACTGCGCTCTACCCTCGGGATATTGGACCATCGACTTCACCCTAACAAGGGCTTTCTGTAGCCGTTCCTCGGTTTGCTTTCTTCCTTTCTTGAGATAATCATATTCATCATCTTCTGGAGGCTTAATTTCGGGGACAGGTGCTTTCAGTGCTTCAGAACGGAACCCACGAAGGCCTGTTCCTTTACGTCTCCATCGTAAAATCACTTTCTCCAGTATGCCCACTGACCAAACAACTGTCTTGTATCGTTTCCTAACCTGATGACCTCTTACATGGGCCTTTAAAAAGAGTCATATTAGTTATGCAGTTATGCTACACGAATATAAAGCGTGACTAATTAAAAACTTCATTTGTACTCAATAAAACCCCAAGCAAGTATATACCATCCCCCAAACATCAAAGTCAATGGTCATATACCACATGCATACGGATTGCAGATGATGTTACGTTCTTTGACCACAAGAAACAACACTACCCCATTGTCTCAACCTTCAGATCCCGTAAATGGCGATGTAAGGGCGAATCAGATAGAAACAGCCTTACCCAAATAACCATGTATTTAAGATAGAGAGGCTGTTTTAGAATAACCAATAATGAAAATTGTGCAGAGAAATGTGTAGAATGATTGCTATATCATAATAAAAAGTACAGCAACCAATTAAGTTCGCCATTTACTTTCTTCCCCTCAAAGTAAAAACAAGATTCATATCGTAACAAATCACTTTTAGTTCTAGAAGACAGGTGAAAAGCAGCAGGCTACTCAAGAATGGACCAAGATATAACACACCTGGATTTTAACAACCCTTTCGCGCATAATTAAAAATTCTTTTCTCCTCTTCCAACCACGGTACTTCTTTTGAATTTGAACTGCGGCAGAATGAACTAGCTGATCAGCATGCCCAGGCTTCGGAATCCTAGATGATAGAAGTGAAAGAACACGTTCATCCATCAGCAAAGACTCGTCATCACAGCCAGTATCACTAATTTGCTTCCTTTGGAATGATTGCATTCTGTAAACTTGGTGAATGCGACCAGCAGCTTGAGTGGCATTACGAACAGCTGCCAATGAGTCCTTCAATGGCAAGTCTGACCCGTCACCTTCATAGGCTGGTGTTGCCATCTTTTCTCTTAAAGTTTGTACAGCTTTGCCTATAGAATTTGCCAGAGTAGCATCCACCTTTTGTTCAGCCATAGTGAGAGTCTCTAAGTGTGCAGTCAAAGAATGCTCTGCAAGGAAACCAGATATTCCTTTGTATCCATTAGCTGAAGCCAGGTCTGCCGCAGTTCTACCCAAAGGAAACTCTGGTGACGGATCTATTACAGCTCCGGAGAAAGCACCAAGAGAAACCAGGAGGGCAACCGTCTTCTCTCTGAAATTCATGAAAGCAACATATGAATAACTGCACTATCTTCTGAGATGTGTTATGCAGACACGCAAGATGAATAGACAAACACTTTTTTTTTTGCCTTGATCGCTTATTCATATCATTATTAATATTTTCGGATTGCTTTATTTATTTATCTTCTTATAGTCATTTTTTTAAGTATTACTTTATTTTATTTTTTTGTTTGGTTAATAACTACAGAGTACTTACGTATTTGTAATTACTGATTCTTTATTCAACTCTTTCTGAAAGCAAAATGCACATTTGTATTATTTCCTTATCTTTAGTCGTATAAAGAGAGCTTACTTCTCTTCCCTACTTTCCTCAATCACTGGCGTTTTCAAACGATAATTAGTGGCGGAGGACCCTAAAACACTTTGGGATTAATTCTCTACTGTGTTGCAAACATTTTTTGGCTTAAAATGAAGTGTAAGTGTCATACCGAGTGTCGATGTGCATTCTAGAGTTTTAAGTACAATTTATCAAAGCTTTATATCCAGTTGACAACCTCAATCTCAACAAAAGTATGTTATTGCAAAAACTACAGCGAGCCTACACTGCATATTGGTAATTCATAGAAATGAACAATATAGAGTTATCGACCACAATAGTATATAAGGTTTACCTGCCAAAGGATGCAGCCCAGTGGAGGGCTGTCCAACCATTGATGTCACGGAAATTCACACTTACACCAGCAGCTAAAGTAGCTGGTATGATCCAATCATAACCAAGTGCTGCAGCTAAGTGCAGCAGCCCTTGTCCCTCTTCATCCAGTATATTAGGACCTTTTCCATCTTCACTCACCTTGTCAAGTAGCCAAGAGAGCAATTTTTCCTTCAGATGATTTTCAACCCCTAAGCACAGCTCATCCTCCATTAACAAAAATATTTTGTTCACAACTGGTTGTTGCTTGATATAGTTGCTAGAATCCAAATTGCCAGACGATCTCGTAGATAAAAGCCTTTCTAGTTGGAGAATAAGTTGTTTCTCCTTCACATTGTTAAAACTTGCGTTTCCATTGTTGCGATCTTGACTCTCTGCCAGAAATTCAAATTCTCGCACTTGACTGCAAGCACATCTATTGGAACATGTAACATAGAATGGGACTCGGCCAACATTGTGTGGTGGGGCATAGCAACACAGAATACCGTTTCCTAGAACATCAGCAGGCACCTCCACTTCCCCAAACATACATGACCAGTTATACTTGGAGACGTTCGATGGGCTCACTAAAAATCTTCCAGAGATGACAACCTACAATATCATGCAAACAGAAACACGGTTAACAAATATATAAATCATTGAAAACTTGGTAAACCAAGTCTTTAACAAGCTGAGCAACATGCAAGAAATATACAGCAAAACTAACCTTGGTTTCTGTCTCCATGGAAGCGCAGCTTGGTGAAAAGTCATGAATGTCAAAAAGCTGATCTTGGCCAATAGAAGGACTCATTGAATAATTCTCCATTGAGGGATCATCAACATCTGTAGCTGTTTCAATATTCTGCCATGACAGATTGGAAGATGACTTCAATTGCAAGTCATCCACACCATCTAGTTCCTTCGTCATCCATTTTGAGAAACTGTCAACTTTCTGCAGTCCCTCCTCTGCCCGAAGGCTTCCAAGTATTGGTTGCTTTGCAGCCACAGAGGTGATCGAAGTATCTGGAAATTCCATACTTGGAGGTTCTACTAGATTGTTCCTCTGATAAACCAAATTACATCATTAGGCTGCAATCATTAAAACTTTGAGACATTTGGGATACATAATTGTTGTGCATAAATGGATCCGCAAATCCGCAATACACGAATACCCCTCAAAGACCTTACAGTGGACGTAAGCGATAGCCACGGCACTAAAATCATATTAATATGGTGGGCAACGTGCAGATTTGAAACTAGCCTGCAAATCAGCCATTTTCTGAAAGAGGGATATTCTATATGATGACCTAGAGATAACCACATTTCATCGTACAACAACGTACTTCAATAACAAATTGATAACCTTTGGTAACCTCCTAATTCTCTTGTGAAATACCCAATCACTAACAGCTGGAAGACCGGTGACATTCTTATTACATGGAGTCTACATATCTTAACATAGTGTTTTCACATGAAAATACATCTAGTTGTTACTTTAGCAGCCATGCATAGAGAGAAAAGCTTTTCTTTTGACTTGAAGTAACTGAAATAAGAGATCACCTGTGAAGTGTATGGAGCTACAGATCCTCCTGAACTTGGTTTTATACCAAAGCCAACATCTAAAAGTTGGCTGAAAGTTCCATTATAATCATCAGTGTTTCCACCACCAAGGAGAGTAGAAGGAATAGTAGCAGGTTGAGAAGGTAGAACTCCTGAGTCTTTTGTACACTGCTCAAGTACGTCCTCCCAGCTCTCCAAATCAAGAGCTCTTAAGTTATCTTCATTATTATATCCACTACCCTTTTGAGGAAGTGCCACATAATTTAACCCGGGAGCCGAGAGCTGCACGCCTATAATCATTTGAACACCAAGAAAATCAGAGAAGAAAGATAAACACATCTAAAATCAATTAAAGAAGCTGTTATGGAAATGAGAAGATGCTGAAACATACTGGTAGGAGTCAGAAAGTTAGAGCTCATTATGCCACCCATCTTGTTGTTTTCAAAATTATCTTCAGCAAGAGGGAAGTTCATAGATGCAGCGTACTTGGACATGGCTTGGTAATTATCCTCTGCACCACGGTGTAGTATCAATGCAAGCTTGATGAATCAGATTTAAATTGAAAACTCCGGACAGACACCGAGACACGGGTCATTATAATAGGAGTGCTCTTATCAGAAAAGCAGGACAAAAGAGGTGAGAACTATTACATGGCTTGAAACTGCATTATAGCGAAATTGGACAAAAAACTTACCTGATTCAACTTCATCATTGTAGCTAGTTGAGACACTACTTGATAATGAGCTGCACATTGGAGAACTAGAACGTACTGGTTCAACCTCTCTAAGGCTACTTCTGTTGCCCTGCTTTTTGATAAAACGGCAGGAAAAAGAACATGAAAAGATGGTAAGCACACAAACAATTGATCCTATGAAACAAGTTCAGCTACATTATGTAAGCCTGACGATAACAGAGAAGGAATAGGTTTTAAGAGTACAAGAATATTGCTCAAGAGTAAAATTTTGGCAGTGTAAAGTCAGAAGTAGTAGGTCAGATAACCAAAGTAAACCTGTAAGAGCACTCTAGAGATGTTCTCTATGTTTGAGTCATTTGTTTACCTTCGTTTTTAGCATAAAGACTGAGAAAGGATGATCAAACAAATTTGCCTATTGATTTTTGATGACAAGTAGACGAAGTGGTACAATGAAATCTTTTACGGAAGTGAAAGATCAGTTTACAGAATCAGTTTACAGATTAAAAGCATTTTCCAATAAAAAGGTTAAAAAAATTGACAACACCTAAATATGGAATAGGTTGTAAACAAATGACCAAAATGCGGGGAGTACATTGCATAGATGTTAGAAACCGAATGACCTCAGGTATCTAACTCTTACTAAGAATGACCTCAAGTACATAACTTCATACTATTATGAAAAGGTTAAGAGAATGGATGCCCTACTGACAGGAGGAAGGAGAAGGAAACCGAACAGAGAGAATTGTGTGATAATGTCTTCTTCCAGAGAAAACGGGCATCCCATAGTCTCATACTTAAATTATCTCAGGAGGGGCAAGAAATTGTTAGTTATTAACAAGCCACGCAGACTTAGAAAATTGAACTTTGATATAGCAATACATATACACCCCAGGATAAGTTTTAAGCTTGTTTTCACATTTATGCAGGCACTTATCTCCTGCCTTCCACGATTACATCAGAGGGAAAGGAAGCCCATTGCAGATGCCCTTACACAGTCGCTAGAAGCCAGCCATCAATGAACTAAATGTATTCACAAAGCTCATGATTAGACATATGACAACCACTATCACCGATTATTAGGGTGCCAATGCTGAAGATGAAAGCACTATGTTGTCCTACCAAATCTCCATTACATGTACAGCACTTAAAAGTCCTCAGCAGGTCAATGATAAGCACGACACGCTAATGATGAGCACAAATACAGCAGTAGCAAAATTGAAAAACTTTTTTGAAAAAAAGATATGTCATCAAACATGGAGTTTGTTCAAGCTTCCCTTAGCTTACGCTAAAGAAAAATGAAAATTAAATACAACTCTAGAGAAACATCCATACAAAAGAACAGATTTAAAGACCACTTGACCAAACCCTTGAACCGTTGAAAGAGGGAGAAATAGAAAACAAAAAAAACGTACCTTAACTGTCAAGTAGTGCACAAAAACTATATGCATGTACTCCCTGAAAATTAATTTAGCTTTGTAAGAAACAAGTACACAAAGACGTCTCAAACAAAAATACTTGCTCTATGAAATATGAGCATGTCATGAAACAGAAGTCTAAATTAACTACACATACTCTTCCAGCAACCAGTAGCTGCGCCTTTGAAAACAGTCATTATCTTCACCATGGGCATAGTAGCAGTGTAACACATCAACACTTCCAACCTATAATCGAAAACGAGATGAGATCTCTAAGTTTCATCCTGACAATGTTGCATATTAGTCCAATAACGTAAACAAGCTATAAATTCAAGTATTATAAGTTCATTTCTCCTGATTTTCCCTTTTTTTGTTTCGTAATAAGGGAGAAAAACTTCTAGTGAAGAGTAAGTTGACTTGAACCTTATGGATTGATCAATTAAATCATGGAAGTGAAATTCAAAGATAAATAAAAAATAGATAAAAAAGACACTCATTTACAGCTTACCTTTAGCTTTTCATGAGCTTCCTTCACCGTCTTTCCATCCTTTTTCTTTCTCCAATTGTGGCCATCTTTCCTGAAGTACCTCAAAACCTTCCGATCAAAAAGAAAGAGTGAGCCACCTGAGAAGAATGTGTGCATGTCACAGAACAGTTAGCATCATGAAAGAAATAAGAACTGACAAGACGAGTCTTTACAATACGTGAACAAATAGAATTATACATAGCGACAAATAGATGCACAATAAACATCCCAATAGAATTCCATGACCTGGTAACTCTAAAGTTTAGGCACTTATTAAAGTATGCATCATATATAGTTATTTTGGGCTTGTGGCATATCACATATTCTTCATTTTGACGCTTCCTTTGAGATCGCAGGCTCTTTGTTTCTTGGCCCCTCTTGCCCTTAAACTTTACTCCACTATTCTCCTTCCACTCTCCACAAACTACGGTATCGACTTCCCATTAAGCGTCCAAAGGGCCGTAGAGGTTTCAGAAACGCAAAGTTGAATGAAAATTGAGCAAATTTTTATTGAAATTGGTTCGTATAAGAATTTCAAGGGCAATCGAGGACCTAAACCAGTGTCGCTAAGTAAATTAAAACATGATATCAGAAGATGGCACACAGATAAGGGGACATGACACAAGATACAGGGTGTAAAGAATTTTTATTATAAGAAAATAACATGGCTTACGCCTAGGTAAATACAGATCATTTATGCTAGATCCCAAAATAATTAAATTATGCATCATATTTTGTTTTTTCATCTACAAGCCTACAGCTAAAAAAAAGTTGCGTCAACAGATAAATTATTTGGGATCGGGGTATGATTCCTTTACTAAAATGCTGCTCATTTCAGATTTGAACCCCAACTTTTCAATGCAATCATTTACCATAAAATAATATCAGACTCGGCTAGAACTCTATGAAGACATATTAACTATTGGCTAGAACTCTATGAAGACATATTAACTATGCAATTATCACGTGTATCACTTATAACTTTGTGTCACATGCGCCACACCACTTCTTACCAGGTAACATCTTCTGCAGACACAGATGCCATCACTCCACTCAGCTCCTCCACCTCCCAAGACCCCTCCCTTTCCAAGAAAAATGGATGCGTAGGCCTAGGGGGGCTTAAGAGTCCCTCTAGGAAAAGATACAGTTCCTTTAGATATGCGTGTATGCACAACAATGGAGATGAATTCATGACAGCTCAACTCGACCAAAAGTCAAACATGAGCAAATCAAGGGTCTAACCTACTGACCTATTCGTTTATTTTACCCCTACGCTTACAGATCCAGTTAAGATGAAACAATGTCATAACCAAGATAGTCCATCGCTAATATGTGAAACGGAATTGTTACAAGAAATCTAAAGGAACTTTGATTATATATACAAGCTTGAATGACTAGAAATTAGTCACATTGACAGATGAAGACTTTATTTGTACAGCTTGCTATGATCTCTTCAGAACTGATAGCAGCCAGAATAACACACACATACTCCTACCTCGACACGCACACAAAGGCAGGAAAATTTAAAGATGTTAACTACCAAAATTTTTAAGAAAATAGGTAAATAAAGTTAGTGGATCTTACTTGGAGGTAGGTTTGGCGGCTCTGAAGAAATTTGGAACTTCTGGTAATGCCTCAAAATTTCACAGATTTCAGCCGGCCGCAACCACCGATGTTGAGCTTCGAGCTGTAACTGTTGTATATCTATTTGAGTTAAGAGGTCAGTCAGCAGACATCGATTAAGTATTGATTCCAAAAATCAATAAATAAATGTCAAATAATACAACACAAAATTCATCACACGAGTCTTTCAAGAAAATTATAATATAACAGTAAGAAATTTAGTTTACTAGAAATCAGAACAAGTTTTTATTACTACAATGTAAAATTGTAAATTATTTGCCCAAAATCTCCCCTTTCTTGTCAAGAAGCACTTCCATTATATATCGACAAAAAAGAATACAATATTAGAAGAATCGGGCAAGCAGCATCATGACCAACAAACCACAGAAAATCAAATATGAAGACTTTCTAGCAGAACAACTTGGATTGCAACCGACTAAGAAAGCACTATCCTCATCAATTGCATTTTCTGATCAAATGCAACACAGGACTTTTACAACTACCTAGATTAAACGACGGAAGCATAAATGCTAAAGACTATACCGGAAGAAAGCAACTACCAAGACTCACAAGTACGAAAAGCGTGTGTCAATGCTAAAGCCAGTACTTTTTCCTGGGGGATCCATCATCCTTGCAGAAAAGAATGCAGAATACATTCTAAACGACTAAAACGAGTCTAAGACCTTGAAAATAATTGTTTTCCGAAACTACCAGCAGTCCAGCAGGGTACCAGTATGACATCTTACTCTATTTGGATACTATAGCTTGGCTGAGCTAAATTCAGCATTCACCCACTTAATATTCCACTTATTTAGGAAATCGCTTACTAAAAAGGCAAGACGACGGAACTATTAATGCAAAGAAGACACTGGAAACATAGTACAGGCTAAAATTAGAATTCCAACAAAAAAAACATTGAAATAATTCAAAGAAAGCAGTAAAACATCAAAAGAACATATAATCGGTCTGAAGGACGATGTTAAAGCACCAAAATTTCGCTAAATTGAGCAATTAAGTATACTGAAACAACAAATTAAGTGAGAAAAACAAATCAAATTAAGCAGCAAAACAACACAAAACACATAATTGAGCAAGTAAATACACTAAAAATAGCAATTGATTATACAGAAAAGAAAGATAGCAAGAATAATTACTTCAATTCGAATAATAAATCAAATAAATTAAAACAAAAGACACAAGATTCACAGTTCGAGCTAAAATTAGAATTACACAGCAAAACAACAAATTAATTGACAAAAATAAATCAAATTAAGCAGCAAAACACTAAAATACACTAAAATTAGCATAATCACTTGAATTAAAGCATAAAAACCGAAGCGAAACAAATACACAGCAATAAATTAAATAAATTAAAAAAGTGAAAAAAAAGAGTTCACACCTAAACGAATACCAGGAGTGAGAGATCCTATATCCGCCATGAACACGGCGACGGAGACGGGGACGGTTGATTGAAGGAAGAATGTTGGTTAGGGTTTAATTAAGATATTAAATAAATTAATTAGGTTTTAGAGAGAGAGAGAGAGAGAGCGCGATCGGAAAACGTAAAGTAAGAAGTAGGAGGAAGAAGAGAGAAATGTGAAAGGAAAGAGATAGTTTAAGGAGTTTTGGGGGTAAAAACAGAGGAGAGAGAAAGGAAAGAGGGAGGAAAGAGAGGTAAGTGTGAATGACTTTAGAATTTATAGAATGGATAGATGGAATAGAGTTGGTTCAGGGGGAGCTGGTGAGCTGTGGACTGTGTGTTGTTTGGTCAGCTTTTTAAAAGGAAGGTGATCTCAGATTTTGAGCACTTTAGGATTGTGCACCGGCAAATAGTGGGTGGGATGTTGGGATGAGAATCGAGGATCATACTCCCTCCATACCACACCAAAGGTAACATGGTGAAAATTGGGTTATTTAAGAAAAGAGGGTAAAAGTGGGGGCA